>WBNH01011232.1:27908-69902 GCA_013401255.1 Urocolius indicus | reverse complement strand
TAGCTGGGCTAAACCATGACACAAATCAAGAAACCTAGAATTACCCTTAGCAGGGTATGGTGGTGAAGGCAAAATTCTGGGAAGGAAGATGTGAAAGACAGCTCATTAGCAAGGGCAGGCAATGAAGTGATGGAAGACACGAGCAGTGTGTGGAGAACAGAAGTCTTGTGAAGAGGATTTCAGGTAGTGTGAGAGGAAATAACCAGAGGAAGAGTGACATGGGCAGAGGAAGAAACAGGTCATGGTTTTGGGGTTGCAACATAAAAAATACCAAAATTGTCATCTAAATGTCTTCCAGATTCAGGCTTTTCTTTGTGACTCCGCTTTTTGTGAAAATCAGTCATACAAGGGGTGGTAGAGTATGGCCAATAGTCTCCAGTTCTCCAGAGACAGAGACATACTACAGACGAAAGCAATTTCTCCTCTCTCAAGTAGTGATGGAGGGCAGAAAATGGAGTCACTATCCCTGGAGATATTTAAAAAATGGATAGATGAGGTGCTGATAGACATGGTTTGGTGATTGACTTGACAGTGTTAGGTTAATGGTTGGACTTAATGATCTTAAAGGTCCTTTCCAACCATAATATTAAGTTCAGAAGAACCTTCCTGTTGTTTATTAGGAAATCTCAGCCATTGTTGATACCTATCCTGTTAAAAACACCTACCACCTTTGGGTGAGGTGTGTGGCATAGTGGTTTCAGCTGGGATCACTGTTGATTGTCAGCAAGGCCATGGATGCTGTGGCAAAATGGAACAGCTCTTTCCAGGTGAGGCTTTACTTTGTCTGGGATGCCTGCCAAACTCAATACCCATTGGCCACAGGCTGTATTTGAGGAAATTAAAAATTTTGGACTCAGTTCACATGGCTGGTACATAGTCCTCCTCACTTTCAGGCAGAGAAGTATCAGCATGTCCATGGGCCAGGGGACGTGGTGGGGGGCTTGGGGGGCTACTTTCATGAAGGAGGGACATAGGCAGATAGGGAGGCAAGAAAGCAGGGGGAGGGCCAGACTGCGGGGACTAACCACTGAGCTTGTTCCCAGCTCTTGATGCTCACACTGCAAGGAAGTATTTCATTGCATTCTCCGACTCCCCCTGATCCCAAGCAAGCCAAGGAATGACTCGCCTTCATAGCTGATTTTTTTTTTTTATTGTTTCCACCTCTTTCCAGGCTCCTCCTGCCTGGCATTTTTCCTTTAATTTTGATGGTGACCCACTTAGCTTTGACAAGGTTTGCTTCGGTATATCTAGAAAACTTCAGTAAAGGTTAACATAGGATATCTATTATTTATTAACCCTTTAAAAATATTTAAAGTGTCTGCAACATATAATGCAATGGAGATCAAGCATATCTTTGAATGGAAAATGTATCTGATTATTATAACGATTATGTCTTTGAAAAATGGAAATATTTTCTAACTTCTCATATATTGAAAAACTGGTGGTATCAGGAAAAAAAAACCTGTTCTAGATCTTAAGTGGACCTCTGCAAATAAATCTGACTTGAAAAACATTACCCAAATGCTATTTGCACAATAAATCAGGCTCAACTGACTTTTTCATGAATTCCAGAGTTTTAATTCCAAAAATAAGATGGGGAACTGCTGTTTTCTTTAATAAACCCTTACTTTATGCAGTGCAGCCTCAAACTTTTTCATCTGAGAGTGGAAAGAAACTCCAGCACACTATTATTTTCAAAACCTCCTTACTTTATTTTTACATTCTCTTTTTCAGTATAACAACCAGTCTGTATTACAGGGTGTATCCAAAGTCAGAGAAAAACTTCTGGCCAATTGTTTTGAGGAACTTTCCAAAGACCTACGCTATGCTCTTTGTGAGACTGGGAGTGCCACGTTGCTCCCTAGTTTTAAAGGCTGAGAAAACCATCATGGTTACTTTAGCAGTTCTTGATGCGGTTCTGGGTGGTAACTTCCAATGGCCAAAATAGGTTTTTTCCCTGTGGCTGCAAGGGCATGCTATAATTGTACTTGCTGCTTCAACTATGGAGTGCTCTAAAGAGTAAAACTGGATCACAGGGACCATCTAGTGTTCTCAGCCTGTACCCGCCGCAGCAGCAACAATGTTTATCTGCAGAACAAAGTTGACAATGTTCTGCAGTCTGTTGGCTTGAGCATCTACTTCCTCTACTTGGTTTTGTTTTGTTTTTTACCCTTTGGTGCTTAAAAAACACTTCAGAGAAAGAAATCTAATATCACTTGAATACTATAGGTCAGCACATCCAGTTTTCAACTGTTATGATTAATAAAATGAGAAAGGTGTTTTTGAGTGGTCTTTTTAAGAGTTGTGCTCTGAAGAAAATGAAAGCTCTTTTTTTCCCCCAGCATATTCACAGAGAATCCATTACTACTTCTTAATATTTTTTTTAATGCAAAGAGGATGTTGAGTGAACCAAGAGCAAAAGAATTTTACTTCAACAAGTCCCACTTCAGCCTCTCTGAGACCCTCCAGTGGCTGCTGTTCCCTGTGCCCCAGCCCATGAGCCCTCTCTGCACTAGGTACTTGGAGAGAAGCAGTTGAGATGATCGGGATCAGCATTTGTTCTGCCAGAGCTGAGCTGGAGACCAGTGAGAGATTGCCGAGACATTTAGGAGTGAGAAAGCAGAGAATTAGGATGCTCCAGGGTCAGCCAAGGAACGGAGGAGAGAGAGAATTCAAACATGCTGGAGTAGAGGAGGAGGGGAGCATAGCACAGGTGCAAGTTGGGCTCACAAAAGGGAAAAATGAGGGTGGAAATGGAGCCGTGAGGCAGAGCTGAGGGTGTCATGGCTGTGCTTGCCACATCCCCATCCACACAAGTAACAGCAGCCCTTGGCCAGGGTACAAGCATTTGCTGCTGCTGCCTTTCTCTTCCACCGCAAGGGTACTGTCATTCCCCTCCCACTCTATTTTTGCAGTCAGAAATTTGGCCTCTTGGAGGGTTAGGCACCTCTGCAAAGGACAGCAGATTTGGGGAGAATAGCTTTTCTAAGAATCTAGCCAACATTTATGGTTTGGTCCCAGGAGGAAGTGTAGTAGTGTCTCTTTCCATGTTCTGACACTTTTTAATATATCCAGAGCTTAAAAGGTTAATGGGACAGAAGATTTTAGTAAATTGTGCTAACTTGCCAGAATCCCCCTGTGATTTTGTCCCACTTGAAAAGAAACATAAAAGAGGCAGATAACCTGAAAGAAATATGGGAGTTGTCTATATCTTTGGAGATAAGAAATTCCTCAAAAGAACATCTGGGGGCAATTGAGGGAAGGAGAGAAAATTGAAGAGAAAGAGTAACATACTACACACAAGTGTGATTAATGAGGATTCTGCTGCATAGCAGTTTGATCTGGGTGGATTTTTCCTCTGAAACAACAAGCCTTTGCATGATCACAACAATTTGTGAAACTGTTTTGATGCACTAAATTGTTCAGCTTTCCAAAATAGGAAGAAAGAACTGGAAAAGTAGGTGAGAAAAAAGAATAAAATCATTCAGTAATTCGGAGTGAAATACATTTCAGACTGTACATCAAAATGTCCTCATTTTAAACAAAAATTTTAAATCTCCAAATCTTAAATAAAACATTTTATTTCATATCAGTTCAAATACTTGTCCAAATTAAGGGGTATCGTATGCATTATTTTCTGTCTTACATTTCCATACTTACACCTCAGCATCCAAGACCAGATGTGAGCCCTGTTCATGTGTATATTCATTGACAGAATTAAAACAGGGAGATGTTTTATGGATCCACAGCTGATGAGAAGGACTAAGACAGGAAGAAATATGTGATTTACTCTAAAAGAGTCTTTAATCTGTGGAACAGGAGAGCAAGGTACAGCCTTTATCTTGTATGAAATAGAACAAATAATACAAGGAATAGCTTTAAGCAATATGTTTCTAAAGGATTAAAATCTTTTTTTTTAAGCTTTTGTGAACTTGTGAACTTTTGTGAACCTTCACCATGCCAGCACATGCTCCCAAACTGGGAAACTTACTTTAATTAATTGATGTTGAGACAACTTTCATTCCAAGTCAAAATTTATGTGTTCCATAAGCATCTTTATAGCGTGATAATATATTGTATTAAATTTAACAGTAAACAGAGTAAAATGTCATACAGTCTTACTGTAAGCAATGTCAAAGTCTCTACTATATGCATTTAACAAGCCACAAATTATGTTCTTTCATTGAAGCCACAAAAATGAATGAGACTCCATCAGTGATGTGTGAGTTAGGAGAAAAACTCAAGAGTTCTTTTAGAAAAAAGGTTTGGAAAATTACCAAAATTTTTCAAGGCAAATTGTAGAAAAAGAAAATTTGGAAAATTTAGAAGAACATCAGTAAAATTTTTTTTCTTAGCATGAACATAATTTCAGAGTAATGTTAAATTCTTCAAAATTATTTCTCTGATGAAATATTTTCATTCAAGTTACTTTCCTCTTAAAGTTACATTATTTCTTAATTTATGGCTTTAGGGTTTGCTGTTATTGGCAAAGATAGGCCAAGTGCTATTGGTCTTGTGCAAGGATGCATCAGTCACATTATAATGAATAGATGTGACGACGTTCTGCTCACTTCACAAACTTTGCCCATACTTTCCCACTTCCAGCAGTACAAGAACTCTATCTCCATGTCTTTTATTGGATAAGAAGCAAAGTAATTCTCTTGCCAGGACAGGTTTAGATTGGACATTAGGAAAAGTGTTTTCACTGAGAGGGTTATTAAGCATTGGAAAGGGCTGCCCATGAAGGTGGTGAAGACACCATCCCTGGAGATATTCAAAAGATGCATAGCTGAGGTGCCAAAGGACATAGTTTAGTGATGGTTTTGGCAGTGTGATGTTGTGATTGGACCTGAGATCTTAATGCTCTTTTCCAACTGTAATGATTCCGTGATTCCATGATTCTATGATACGTAGAGGATTATCTAGAATATGATGATTGACCCTCCTGGCAGCCACGAAGGCACTAATTTAAATCTTCTCCCTCTAGATACTTCCCTGGTGTTTTAGAAACCATGTCTCTGAGATTGCTTCCACTCTCTTAGATCTGGCTGAGGTTAGTTGCCTGTTTATAGGTAATTTATAGGTAGAAAGACACCTGGAAAAAGCAATTGTGGAAGGTCATAGTTTAACGAAAATAGATCTACCACACAATATAGTGGTTATGGATAAGCACATTGCAGACATTCAGGTGCTCTGGCACTCTGTGTTGATGTCTAGATGCTACAATCAGTTTTGTGTTCTTTGCCTAGAAGTGAGAACTCTCACCTCCCCCAGTCTCCTCTGGTAGCGTCAGCACTCATGTTGTCCATGTGAACAAGATCAGAGAGCTGTGTAAGCTGAAAACTAGCTAGTGGTTTCCTGGGTTGGCTGTCCAAGTCTCTAATTAGCTGGAGTTTATTGCAAAAGAACTGGTTGCCTTTTAAAGGTCTTGCTCTGCCAGACCAAATGTCTGACTATGGAGTTCAAAGATCCTCATTCATGTCAGACCATTATAACACTTTCTAAGAAAAATTCTCTGAAGCTTGCATTGCAATAGGAAGAAGAACAAGGTATGTGTCTTGAGAAGAGGTGGGAAGCCCTGTAAGAGGAGGTTGAATACAGCTGCCTCTGCACAGGTGCAGTTTTGCTGCAGTCTTGCCTTTTGAGCAGTGGAGACATGCTTATGATGTGCTCTGTAAGGCTACTGTGCCAGCCTTCTTTAGCTTTTAATGTTGGTCACCACGAATTAGATGAGGCCTTCTGATTAACAGGAGAATAAATACACGGAAGTTTGTCTTCCAGAACTGCTGCCTCTGTACTTTCCAAGGCAGCAAACTCACAAAGAGCAGATTTCAAGAAATTGGAGTAGTAGGTACTTGCTAGCAGAGATATTTTTCTCTGAGTGCCACCAGATTTTAATGGACTGAAATCCAAACTGCTGTGCTTTAAAACACAAAACACTCCTACTAGCACAAATGTTGTTGGGATGTATTTAAGATTGCTTTTTTAAAACAAATTCAACGTTTTGTAGCCATGACTTGTTTGTTTAACGTACCTTCAAAAACAACCAGTCTATCTCTCTTCAAGAAGAAAACATTGTCACATGCACGTAGACTTCTATTAATGTTTATTTTTTCTGCTTTTTATCATAAATTTAGTAATTTTCCTCCTTTTCATCATGTGAAATTATGATAATTGAGAACGACGAAAATGGTTTTCCTTTGTCTGTGACAAATACTAGCAAAAGTAAAGTATACACTGTCAAACTCACAGATAATGGACTAGTGAAAATGATAAGGAGTTAATCAAGAAACTTATTATATTGGAAATCATAGTCTGGAATATTTTCCTGTTTATCTACAGGTGTGAATAATTTAGTACAAATCGCTGGATCTATTCCAGATTTTAAGTGAATGAAGATCTAGATGTCATCTAGCATCAAGATAGAAACATACAGTTATAAACGTCTGCAATGGTGAAAAAAATGTGTTTCTTTTTAATTGTAAAAATATGAAACTTTCCTCTGTGACTACTGAGTTCTTTGTAAAACATGGTTAGTGCTGCACTTTAAGCCTTTTAGGATAAACCAGTAGTGGCAGTTTTGTGTTTAATAAATAAAGGAATACTAATCTATACAGCTGCAAATCTTGTTCAGCCTTTACTCCCTATAAATATCACATAAACAAATGGAAAAGGTGTGGAAATATGTGATATGCAATACAGTATTTTTGCAGTAGCATATATTTTTATTTGGTATGTCAGAAAAAATGACTTCCTTAGTGATCCAGCTAACTAATGCATCATTTGATGAACACTAAAAAAATCCTACATAAGGCTGTCTGTAAAAGATCAAATGCCTGACACTGTTAGAGTTTCTTCATTCTGTAGGAACTCTAAACTCAGATGTTTTGGCTAAGGCAGGACAGAGTTTAAGGAAATCAGTGAGTGGTACTCTGAGGTTTTAGAGTTTAAATATCAGAGAAAAATGCATTTTGTGAAATAAAAGACTGGCAGAGCATGTCTCAATTTGCAACCATCATTGCAGCCTTTCCACAGACTGGGAAACTTGTGAGACTCAGAGTAACCTCAATTTGAACAAATGTAACTCTCCTGGCAAATGCAATGATTACTACCTTTGATTCACTTTCCAGATTTACATGACTGCTGGGAGAATTCCTCTTCCTGCCAAGCAGAGATGTACATCTTTGCTAGTTTTAATCCTGCTCTACAATATTCCTAACAGCAAAATGTTACCAGAAACTGTGTGGCTATGTAGTTATCAGAAGCGCCACATGGTGTCTGTAGTGCAAAAGAAGAAAAGTCATAAGACATACAACTAGAAATATTTTAAAAGAGGATTTTCTGGAAAACCTGACCACACTTGCAAGGGGGAAAGAGGAAGGAAGCATAGCGATTACAAGTAATGAAATAAGACATTTTCTGCTTTCTAACAAGAACACTAAAGGAATGAGCCAGGAGCTGAGAGCTTAGAATCATGGAGATACCTGGGAGAGATCTCAGAGTGTTGCCTGGTTCCGCATCTCTGTATCATACTTTACAAATGTTTGAGAAAGAAACATGAGTGATGAGACAAAAAGATATAGAAATAAGGTTTGTCTACCTCTTCAAGCAATCTTCTCCAGGGCTTCACTAGAGTTAGCACTGGATTTTAAATTTTTTTTCCAACTTAGTCTTTCTCAGTATCCTGTCACTAACGATGTAGAGATACACTTTTTCCCCCTTATTCTTTTAATATGCTTCTGTGAATTTTATCCAGATGGTCGACATCTTCCTTGAAGTACTGCACCCTAGACTAAACTCAGCCCTTTCATGGAAGTGTTATCATCCCTGAGCAGACCAGAGGGATTGACTTACCTGCTTTGCTAGCTTTGCTTGTACTTTTCATTTTAGGGTGGTGTTTACATTTCCTTAATATTTTAAACTTTTATTCAGATTTCTCCTTTAAAAGATTCCATCCTTTCTTTTCTGTGTAGCAGACAGACATTTTCTTCATGTCCATTTAATTTTTCTGGACCAAATGAAGTACCTTGTTCTTGTCCCTGCATCACACTTTTCAGAGCTTTATCTTCAACTTTTATGGGTATGATTGGACTCTAATCTTTTACATGACTGCAGTTGTTCTCAGAGTGGTCATATCTTCAGATCCAAATCAGAGTGATGATACTGAGAATATCTGGACGCAGCTGAGACCTCTGCAGGACCTCACTCAATGCAGTCTTCCATTCTTACAGTTAATAACTTTCAGTTACTCTCAGATAATGGCTTTCCACTCATACCCCAGTAGTTTAATCAAGACTATACTTACCTAGTGTGCCAATGGATTAATTAATGCTGATTGCAATTTGTGTCCTGTTTTGTTTTGTTTTGTTTTTTCTAGAGTCTTGCAAAAAATTTGTTGGATCATGACTAGCATTTTTTTTCGGGTTAACTGGAGTTAAGCTTCTGAGGTTTCAATTCCCCAGTTCTTCCTTTTTCATTTGTTAAAGACAAGCCTCTTGTAGCTTTTCAATATCTCTTTTCTCATTGAATAACTAAAAGTAGTTGTTAGCAGTGCTAAGAATTATTTCCCAACCTTTTTAAGTATAGTAGGGTCATCAGACCCAGATGATTCAAACACATTAAATGCTCAAACACGAAGTCTTTCTTCTCTGCTATACATTAATTATGCTACCTCACTTGATAGCCTCCTTTTTACTGAAGATTATCTTAATGAAAATCATTCTGTTAGTCTTCCCTTTAACTATGAATATACTTTGATTTTAGATGTCTTGTGTTTATTGCAGCTCATTACCTTTCCCAGTAGTTGTGCTATACCTCTGTATTCATCCACGGTAGCTCGTTTTTTCTTTTTGTTTCTCTAATATAGCTGAACTCTATGACTGTTAATTATTTTGTCAAAATGATCTTATGCTATATTTCCCATGCCCCTTCCACAATTGGATAATTAGCTCATGTCTTTAATATTAATTAATTATCTTTAAGTTTTTCCTTCTGTGTTGATGGAAGATGTTATCAACAAATCCTTTGAGTTTAATGGTGTCTATCTTTCTGAAATCTATAGTTCTGGCTTTTCTTTCATTTCTCCTATCCTAATAATCATGCATTTTGTCATGTAATGGCCATTCTCATCTCAGTTACCTTTACTTTCAGAGAGGCTTTTTCTGCTCTTTATCAGAATCATATGCAGAAGACCATCCCTTTTATCTGCTCTCTCTATATACTGTATCACAGGTTATTATTAGTACATTTTAGAGGTTTGATGGGCAGTTTGTATTCTATATGTAACTGGTATTTGAGTAATTAAAATCACCGCTAATAACAACATTGGGAATGTTTCTGTAAGACATTACAAAAAGCTTCAGGCATATGTTCTTCCTTATGTGTTCATAAATATTATGAAATGCCTCTGATTCCTTCTGTAGTCATCACTGACAAGTTTTCAGCCAGTTTTCTGCCTCATCTTTGCTTTCTGAACAAGCTATATCCTTTTAGAATATATATGTTTGTTCATGTAATTTGTCCTACCAAGTCTTTGCTATAACAGCATTGTTGAGCCATGGCCATGCACAAGTAAAAGCACAAATGATCAAACTCACATGAAAGTAGGAATAGCTAAAACTAACTGAAGGCCAGTTACAAAATGTAAATCTGAATCCCAGGTTAGACTTTACCTCAGTCTCTGTTCCAAGTTGTGGCTTGCCATCCAAAGTTTCCTCTATGTTGCAGTTTATATTGGCGCTTTAACCATGTTTACATACTTGCAGCATTTAACTAATCTCAAGGAAGAAATTTGTTTCTTGTTTGGAAATACACTTCCACTTAAAGAAGAAATTATTTTCATGGACAATTCGCACATAATTTAAGACTTGTGCAAGTCTATTTGAGATGTGCAGCATTCAAAAAGCAAGGGATAAAATAAAAGTGTAACTTGATCCTGTCATCTTTTTTTTTGGATTGAATATTTGGTCCTTCCTGAATCATAATAAAACTAATACTTTTATCAATGCGCCCATTATTAGATTATTTTCTTCCTGATACTTGTAAGTTATACATTTTCTTCATAATGCACTTTCTGTCTTTTAAGTGTTCCTCTCTAATACCTGGACATAAAGATTCAAGATTTATTACCAAAATTATTTAATGACATCACATTCATAGCTGAAAGCTTGATTTTGGAGTGTCAAGAGAGATTGAGGAGAATTATAATAAGAAAAGAACTAATGGAAGATAAAGTTTGACTAAAAAACCACACAAAGATCAAGATACAAAATCCTTCCTGCAATACACCATTGCAAGGAGACTTCTAGTCTTTTAAGTAATTTTAAGAGTTGAAAGAAAGAAGGCCAGGACCCTTTACCACAGCAAGTAAGTGCCAAGCCATCATCTGATTGCAGCAGTTGATGGGAAGAGGAGCTGTGTGTAGAGATGTCTTCTAAGCTCTGCAGGTTTTGAAGAAACATTGCAATCACTTGGAAGTGTGTGGAAATGTTGCCATCTTTGGAAGAAACTGTCACATCTGATAGCTTTCGACTAGATCAAAACTATAATCACAGTTTATTACTATTTTACCCACAGACAATAGTGACAAATCCCTCATCACAGCACATCAGTGTTTAAGCTAAACTGATTTAAACACATTCCTTCCCCACACCTCAACAAAAATAATTATTCAGCATGTCCCACCAGTTTTGACTTGGGAAATCCAAAATAATGACAGATTGGGACCCACACTCATAAAAGTGCCACTGAGGACAGAATTGGGGTTTTTTTGGTAGATGTGGTGGCTATGGATGCAGCCCTTGCTGCTCAGAAGCAGCCCATCATATGTACACCAGCAGGACTGTGTGCTGCTGTCCTCCGTGTCTCCACTATAAGCCCATCCTTAATAACTGAGAGGTGAAATAAAGACGCATGGTGTCTGTCTCTTTCCTGCAGTGAACTGCCATGGTGAAAACAACTGTCCTAGTCTCTGTGGTGACCTCTGGAAAGTAAAAAAGAAAAAACACATTAAATTTGTTGAGTGATAAAAATCTATCTTCTCTGCCTTTGATGAATTCCTGTGGGCCATCAATACGTCAGATATGGATGCAGTGCCAGCTGCTGGAGTCAAGAAGGAAATTCATGTAGCACTTACGGCACAAAATGAATAGGCTCCAACTACTTTAAAACTGCTATCAAATACTTGTTTATATCTGAACTGAGACCCTGGAAGACTGAAGGCTCTATTGAGCAGGCAGTATTATTTCATGCCATTAATATATCCTGTAGTGTAGTGGGGCCATTGTCATATATTAGATTGTCAGGACATATTTATGAAATCAAGCCACAACTATCAGTGCATAGTGGCACGGGTTCCATGAATCACAGTGCTTCAAAACAGAAAAAGTATTTTAAAGAAAAAAAAACCCAAACAAATCCAAGTCAACCTCTTCAGACTGAGATGGCAAAATCTATGTTTTGATAAAGAGCCTCCATGTGAGCAGTTCCTCATATCTGAGAGGAAGAGCCTCTTCTCCACAGAATGCGGGGCAGTCTCTGCTCCAGCACACCTCCCCCTCTCTTTCCTCCCTGACCTCGGAGTCCACATGGTTGTTTCTCTCACTCTTCCCACTCCTTGCACCACCACCAGCCGGAGAAGAAGAGGCAGAAGAAGGAAGAAACAGAAAGAAAGAACCCTCCTATCCTGGCTTCATCTTAAAAAGTGATCATGGAGGTGCCTAATTGGCTCAGCCCCAGAAGTGGGTCTGGCTCAGAGCTGGGGAGAGTTTCAAGCTACTTCTTATAGGAGCCATCTTTACAGCCCCTTCCCCCTTACCAGAAAAGGCTGTCATGTCAAACCATGACAGCTGCTCATCTGAGATCTGGTCCAGTGACATGCAGCATTACAGAATCCCATCCTCACAGTAGATTTCAAACTCCAGTCTGGTTTATTAGTTGCTTTATTTTTATTACTGGGAAACACATTTCAGCAGAGCTACCATGTCTTTAAGCACTCATAACTCTCAAATTATTACTTTCTTTCAAACTTTTTGTGCTTGCACAGGAACCTATCAAGCCCAGTTTGCAGAAGCTGCAACGAATGCCAGTTATAAAAAAAATCTGAAATCATAGATTGGTGTTGACAAATCATTAATTGCCATATGTGACATTAAATTACAAAATATTGCCCTGCTACAAAGTAAATATTCAAAAGAAAGATCTTTGTTTTGAAATAAAAATAGATATTTTGTTCCTGAAGTTTTATTTTTTTTTCCTGATTTTACTTATTTTTTCAGTCTCCTCAGTACAGCAGAACAAGGACTTTCTCAGACTCTAGGTTGTGCTGTTGCATTTAAATTCTTCTGAGTTTTTGGTCTGCTCTAGGCTGTCTGGAGTCTCATTGCTAGTTGATGATTTGCCCTCACCCTAAAAGAGTAACAGAATAAATTTGATTAGTAATTAAAATGTTAAATTTTTATCAAACCATCTTCAAATTTAGACCTATGTCTCAAGAAATTTCACAGTAGACATACATCATGCAGTTAAAAGAACCCTTGATGTTTCATGATAGCAATACCAACGCATTGACTCTGTGTAATGATATGTAGCTGTTCTTTGAAATATTTATGTTTTTTTCTAGAATAATATTTATATCATAAATATCCCTAAAATACTGTTTTTAATGGATATTTGCAACTTGAATTAATGTGAACTTTCTCTACTGTGTCCACAGAATGTTTTTCTTTTTTGACACAAGTCCCAGACAAGTTCTATAAGGAGCAAAGAGGAGTCATTGGTTTGATTTTGTGAGGTGTTTGAGCACTTGATTTCAATGCAAATTACAAGCCCTCACCCCTCTGGAAGTGGATGAAAAAAAAGCAGATCACTTTTATTTGCCACTAGCAGAAATACATAAGACATTTTAATATGAAAGAAACAAATTAAGGAGGTTGAGAGAAGCTAGACAAGTTAATTGCATCCTTTAGCTTGTGGCATCCATGTAAGTTCTAATTAGGCAAACAGTCTTCTTTATGGAGGCTAAGTTGTGAAGGCTGCTATCACATGATACTGCCAGTTGACTGCTTAAATAATTGGAAGCTTTTCATGTGAGTGGATAGACCTCATGCTATTTCCACCTGCAGATCTCCCCCCTAACTATAAGAGTCACCGAGTATCTGAGGTGACAATAGTTTTCACAATGAAATTCAAATATTTAAGAAAGTCCTAGGCATACTTGAAAAGAATCACAGCCGAAACAGAGACATGTTGTCTTTCTTTACAGGGACAGCAATTCTACCTAGAAGAGATGGTGTAGTGAGTGTGTCTTACCTGTGCACTCAGCTAACCCTGGAGGATAGCCTTGTAAAGTATCTACTTTTCCTGCACTCTCAGTTGCTAGTTTCCCAGTGTATTTTAGTAAAATTAATGGGCTAAGTCTTTTTGCACCGAGAGTTACTGTTTATTTTTTTTTTTTGTTAGATATGTAATGGAAGTTGAATATGCTTTATTTGGTTAGCATAATGTGTGGAAAATCTCCTATGCATCTAACATTCCAGAACTTACTGATCTGAAGTTTCTCACACATTGAGGTAACCTAAAAATCAGAAGAGCCCTACATTTCTTTTATTTCCAGCAAAGTATGTACAAACCATTCTTGAAGAGTTTTGTTCTCAGGTGAGTTTTAAGTGTTTTAAGGCAATGTCTCATGTAATGAAATTTCCTAAACTGCTGCTAAAGAACAGATGGGAGTCTTGCTCTTTTTCTCTTCAGTTTTGCTGCTCAAAGACTGATGCCCCACTTTGAACTAGCTAGGGGTTCCTGAGACCTTTTATCCTATTGCATCTGTGTTGCCACATTGAACATTTTGTGTTTTATGTTTGAAAAATTATTACTTTGAAGGAAGTGTTCAACAGTTTCCAACTCACCTTCTCACCACCCCTTCCGTCTAGAGTCAGAATGGGATTTTCAGAAGCTGTTATCCCAAATCTTTCAGTTAACTCAGATCCTGGGTATCCTGACAAAACATCTTGACAAAACATTCTCAGAAGTCAAGACTGTAAATGTTTGTGATCCAAACTACAAGCTTTGAGACCGTGGAGTTGCCATTCATGTTTCACATGAGTTGACTACATTGAAATTAGGGGGAAGTAGTGCTCAGTCCTCTGAATCCTCCATCCTATCTGCTATTTATCCCGAGGGATTTTATTTTAGATTTGCAAAGCAAGAATTAAAAATTTTTGGTAGATATGGCTAAATTTTGTTTATTTCAGAAAAGGAACCTCATGGTCTTTCTTGCTGATCATCTACATTACACTAATCAACTGGTAATAGGACTAAAAAGGGAACAATTGAAGCTAGTGGAGCAATCTCTTCAGAATCAGTGAATCACCTCAAACATCTATGATCTTCTCCTCTGTGATTTTGACTTTTTTTTCTAACACAGAAGAACATGAAGACACTAATCTGCAAAAGTTTTACAGTCTCTTTTGATAAGTGAGAACCTCAGGTTAGATACCGAAAAACTTAGAAATTCAAAAATTACAGAGTTAAAGACATTCAATGAAATGGCAAACAATAAGAAATCAAAGACCTAGAACTGATATAGCGAAGGGTAGATGGGGCAGAAAACATCTTCCTTTAATCTAAATCTCCCCCAAGATAAGCAGTTCCTCACATTTGAGACTCTCCATCACAGGGGAGATTGAAAACAGGAGGAGTAACAGCTGCTTGGTCCTTTATTAGTGTTTTGCTACAGAGAGAGATGTCCATATTATTAACAGGGCTTGAAAGACAAATAGATGTCAGCTTCAGTAGTCACCACGTCTAATGACTTGTTTGAAGATGTTCTAGAAAGGAGGGCACGGTGACAAGGTTGCCTTACTCAAATCGTGGCACCGATAGGACACATCAGCCTACCTCCCTGAATTTATCAGGATCATTCAAATGTTAGAAGAGTAAAATCTTCAGAACCTGCACATATTTGTGGAGCAGACAAACTCATTTTTATTTACGCCTTCCCCTCCACTTTCCTGGAGTGCAGCACTCAGAATAACACTGTGTTACCACATCACTATTATGGCTTTTGGGTCATCACTGCATATGTGAACTTAGGGGAAGATTCTTCTATTGTTGAAAGTTAGTTGTTTCACACGAGATGTATTCAAATAGTCTTAAAATTAGCTTCACAGGAGCTCTTCCTTTCCCAAGGAGTAAAACAAAATCACTGGTAATATTTTAGGTATAAAAGGTTACAGATAATTTTAACATGAATATGTGTGGACTCTCTAAAACACTAAACTATTGGCTTTCTCAGTGACCATAATCAGGAACAGAGGTCTTCATGACTATTACTCCCTCATGAGTCTTGGGTATGCTCTTCAGCATGCCTATTTCACTGAGGAGACTCAGGCTGGGAAGCACTGGAGCAACACCACTGGGAAATTATCCTGCAGCTCGAGGTTAGGAGCCAGAGGGCTTTGGTTTCCAGAGCACGGCAGTCTCCCTGCTATCAACAGTTCATTGCGTTCCTGATTCACCAGCACAGTTCTGTTCTGTAGGTCTGTAAAAAAGTGGGAAAGACCACAATTTTTTGATGAAAGTTAACAAGCACAGTGCCAGGATATGAGCTCTTCAAAGCACAGGCTTAGTCAAACAGTGGAGTGGTGATTTGGATACAGATGCATTTTGCTCTGATGTATGAGCTCTCTCTTCAAGAATCCAAACTGGACTGCTTTCTTCCTGAACTTTGGGAGATCTTCATCATACACATAATGTTTTACTGCACTGCACTTCTCCCCTGCTTCTAGCAGTGTCATGTAAAAAGAAAAAAAAAATGGGAGGGCATTACTTAAAACAACATCCAGCTTAGGTCCTTTTCCCTACAACTGCACATGAAGAAAATAGCTGAATGGCAAATTGGCTCCTGTTGAAAAGTTTGTTAACAACAAAACAGATAATGAAGCAAGTAGCAAGTCAGATTGTATATTGTCAGCATCTGAAATGATGAGTTATACACAAAAAAAAAGTGGTCTTTATATAACAGATATGTGTTCTAAGACTAAATAGTGCTTGCAGGACTACTTTGTGAAAATGGTCAGGAATACAAAAGGTTGTGGGCCTCAGCACTCTTACTAAATTATCTTCTCTAGTCAGTAGTTTGAAACTTTTCAATAAGAATATAGAGGAGATTCAAACAAGGAGGGTAACAGCTGTTTGGTCCTTTGTTAATATTTTGCTATATAGAGATATCCATATTATTAATAGGGCTTGAAGGAGAAATAGGTGTTACGAATATCTTTTAAAATTGTAGTCGAATTACATGCCAAAAAATACCATTAAATCATGACCTCAATTAATGAGCTGACATTCTTAATAAAATATTAAAGAAATCAGCTTTGCTTTGGAACTTTGGGGATTGTTTTGTTTGGGTTTTGTGGTTGGTTTGTTATTTTTTTTTTAAATGGAAGTACTTTGCGAGCAGGACTATTTATTGGTTTTAGTTTGCACAGCACCATAACAGTGCAAGGCCTCTTGGGCTAGGTTTAGTGTGCATTTTAGTCATCTAGTTGCCTTGAGTGCAGGTTGTGAGGTCACTCTAGCCACCTCTCGTCTCTTCCTGCTGCAAATTGCTTTCCTCTCTGCCGTGTGCTTGTACACCTGCCTGGATTTCTGAAATCCCATCTATACTTTTTATTTTATGTAAACAGCATCATGTGAAAGTTTGGTATAGGAAGGTGACTAAAGAAAGAGGTGGGTGGATATAACTCAGGAGGCAGTAAGGTTCCAGGAACAAGTGGCTTCAAATAGAGGAGGCAGGGTCTTAAACTGGAATTGCGATTGCAAAGTGCACCAGAGCAGGAGATGAATTGTCCCTATGCACCATGGCAGAAGCAGAATGGGCCCTGCAGATGGCTGTGGAGGTGTTTTGTCCTTCTACTCTATTTCACATGGACCGTGTGTCCATGTCTAGCAGGCCATGTTCTGCAGCTCTGGAGTCTGGCTGCTGCCCATTCACATCACAGCCCTTTTAGTTAAAGTTTAGTTTTTAGTTCATTTCACCAACTTCAGTACTTCAGGAAAACCAGACCTAGAGCATTCCTGTGAAATTGGAAGGGCATTCTTATGGCTATTTGTCATCTTTTCTGACCACCTCATGCAAATTGGAGAAATTTGTGTTTAACTTTCAATATTATGCAGTGGCTCCTGCTTTTCCTTGTTTCATTCATGAGATTGATTTTCTATTGAATTTTCTGATGCATTATTCACCTTCTAAGCCTTAGAATAATAAAATGTTTCATTTTATTGATCTCCATCAAACACTACTCATCACCCTTGAGCCCAGTGTTTTGAGTTTCGTAGTGATTTCATGGTCAGTAATCCGTTTCTTAATCTCACATTGAAGCCACGTTTTGTTCCTGTCATATGTAGCTGTACTTCAGCAAAGCAGGTACACGTCTTTGTGCACTAATTTTTCTTGAGTTTTTTTTGTGTTTAGCTCTCTTCTTTTAAGTTGTTAGGATATGTTTTATGCAGGAGGAGACAACTTTGCAAAACATTTTATCTATAAGAGAAAAAAAACCCTGAATTTTCAGAGTCTCTGTAAACAATGGTGGGACTTTTTATAAAAGTGAGATTATTTTATAAGGGGAGGGAGATGATGAGACCACATCTTCATGGTCTACTAGGGCTGTGACTCTGTATTGAGACTTTGTCCCAAGACTCAGGGAACTGTCGAAAGTGAGGTTTTGGGATTTTGTATAAGTGTTGGATAGGCCAAGGAGTTTCTAGCTATTGACTGCACAGGGCAGGCTGAGACACTAAGACAATAATCTCTTTGTGCCTAACATTGGAGTTACACAAATACCTCTTTGTTGATGAAGGTATTGCCTTGATAGTCAGAGTGGTGATGATGCTTAGTTGCACAAATGATTAACATTATTCACTTACACTTCAGAAGACAACGAGCTATAGCATGACATATTCCCATAGTTACTTGTCTCCTTGTGAGACTCCTCATTGAAAGAGGACTTCTTTGTGTTACCAGATGGATTTCTCTCACACCAATCCCAGAAAAACTTGAAAGGGTTGCAATAAGTTTAGAAACAAATGTGTTCACTAACAGAGTTTGCATATAGAATGAGCTTTTGGTTCAGAGTTTTTGTGAAAATTGTATTATAAAGCCTTAGAAACCTAACTTCAAGTATCAGCAAAAATTAGAAATGCAACTGCTTCCTAAAAATAGCATAATGAAGCTACAGTATCAAAGATAAGTTCTTTAGCAGCTTTAAATGCTACTAAGTGCTGTAATGGCAATCCCTTACTGAGAGCAATACTCATTTAGAAATGTAAGCACATTATCAGACAATGGATTTTGACTATGGAATCAGAGTGAGCCGTATCCTGATGGCATTTTGTCCTATACTCTTCAAATTAACCAGCATTTGTACATGTACCCTGAGGAGATAGCAAGCAATTTCAGGCTTCTAAATTTCTGGTGATTTTGTACACAGTCTTCTATTGCAGGGAAAGAGAGGTCATGCTTTAAACAGTTCATACTGAAAATGTGAAATTGAACACACAGAGCAGCTGACAGCACATTGACTAGCTTTGGAAAGGCTCAGGCATCTCATACTGGAGAATGTGAGTCTTGTGAATGGCTCTGATTCTCTAGCAGATTCGTTTCTTTTGAATCAATCCACCTTAAAACATTAACAAAATATCAAAATTCCTACCTCTACATTTTTCATGGTCAATCCTACACATTCAACAAAAACTGTCACAATGAGGGTCAGTCAGTAATCTCTTGCTGAGGTAGACTGATATCAGGACACTTTCTCCAGCAAACCTACTAGCCTATTGCTTGTTGTTGCAACTACTACCACGAGTCTTCTTGTTACTACTCTCACCTCTTTCCCAATCTGAAACTTTCACAGACAATGTCTGGACTACATGTACCTGCGGTCCAGCTCCAGTGAAGAGAACAAACTACACTTCCATCTTGCAGTCCAGGGTGAAAAAACCCTAATTTTTAACTCTGTGGTTCATGTGCATGTGTTACTTAGAGAAGAAGACAGAGTTGCATTTTCCAGTGATGCTATAGCTAAAGTTAGAGAGAAATCATAGTATCTGGAAGACTCTAGGTCACTGTGGTCCCTGCTGAGGTCCAATAAAATGGAGTGGGATGTGTCTGAAGTGAAGTCAATAAAAATTCAAGAGTATTCAGTAATCCAAACAGAATGGCACTGGCAAGACATGGCACCACACACTAAGGACAGCACCAGCATTTGCACAGTAAATTTTGTAAGTTTTGGTAAAGGATAACATTAAATACATCAAAGGAGACCTGAAATATGAGTACACACAGCAGCTGATAAGGAAGAGGGTTTCCCATTCAGCAATGTTTGAGGTTTTATCATCCCTTGTAAGCCGACATAAGAAAATTACATCTCAAAGATATACTTGAGATGAATGTTTTCTAGTTGAATACAACTGGATTTAAGTCAAATTGTTGAACACATAAAAACATCTTGTTTCAATTTTAATGGGTTTTAAATGACAGCTTTTTAGTATAAATCAGCTGTGCTACATAAACAAGTAATTCTCAAGGGAAAAATAAAAAACTTCCATTGAAAAAGGATCAATACATCGTATGCAGACATTTTCTCCATGTTGTTAAGTTGCAAGATTCTCATGAATGATTTAGGTTTCAGTAAATGTACCTTTTTTCTATGAAAAAAAATCATAGTTGAGAAATTACTAGTCACATCCAGAGGCAATTACATAATTGCCATATTTAAACATGACACATTATCATTTTATAAAAGAAATTAAAAGCCAGAGGCAAACAGGCAGTACCAGATTATAATATAGGAATATTAACATTAGAAGGCAGCATGGGACCCTTTTCAGCATAATGATGAAGATCAGCATATGCTAATCATATACTAGATCCATAGAGAGGGAATGTGGACTTATGTTCAAGATTGTATAACCTATCAGATGCAATGTTCACTCTTATCTTAGAAAAGTCTTCATGGCTAATGAAATTTAAGCTGCAGTGCAGAGGGTTAGCAGGTGAAGAGGACTGGTGGACTGGAAGAAATGAACATATGAACTGAAATGTCACAGCTTTCTGCCAACCCTGACTGATGAGATCAGATTTACAATTTCAAGAACTGACGTCAAGGACACAAAGCTGTCAATAAAATAACCATCTAGATATTGTATTATCTATAATGATTTCATTTTCCAGGGCATTGCTCAGGAACAAATTGCACACATTTGATTACACACTATACTTTCACTTTACTATATATATATATACGCTGGATTTTACTATATTTCTGTGATGAAACTACACATATTTGAAATTAACTTTAAAGAAGTACAATATGCTGAAATGAAACACTTAGAACTTACTGTGATGGAAGAGAAGTCCTTCATACATAAACCGAGTTATAAAAATTCAGGCTTCTTCCTCCTCTAACAATTGCCTTCAACTTTCTTCTAGAAGGATCAAATCTGTATTTTAATTCACTTGCTTTGGCAATTCATATCTTTTGTTTTAGCATTTCAGTACCTGGCAACTAAAAACTGAAAAGAAGGATTCCATTTATGAACACAAATCTGGCACAAAGCTACTAGAATAATCAGTGTGTTTGCTTTTTAACATTCCCCCCTCCAACACAGTATGGTTTGAGCTGCAGCAGCACATTCCTCTTTCTTTCTGTGTTTATTATCTTCTTTCTTCTTACTGAAAAAGCAGAAAATGAGGTGAAGGGCAGAAGCAAATCTTTCCCTTCACTGTGTTCAGAGGATTTCATGTTTCATTTAGGATTTTTTTTTTCCTTGCAATTAAAAAGATTGGCTCAAAAATAAAATTCTGTCCAGCGGTTCTGGGAAAATGCTTTCCTGCTCTTCTTAGTTCTAACTAAAAGGTCTCTATCATAGCACAGGGTTACTTCTTTAGTGGCATCACTTTGTAACTTCATAATACTCGTTCATGGTTTTTCCAATGCATTGATTGCTGATCTCTTAATTTTCTGTCTCCATTCTGCCTTTGTTATTTAATCTCTTTTGGCCCAAGAAAATGAAAACATAATTGACATTTTGTAAGCAGTGCATTTAAGGTGAGTGGTATTTCCATTAAATACTCCCTTGACTATTTGCTTTCCAGTTCATGGAATACAGCTGTCTCTGAACGTGCATATAAATACCATTAGCACTTAGAGGAGCTGTCGTGTACATCAGAGAAAATTATATCCTTTCCTGCAATATTCTCCCTGTAGCATTAGTGCTATGTATTCTATTGTGTTGAAGAGGGAGGAGATTGTAACACTAGAAGTGAGTAGCCCATCTTCCAACCAGTTTTTTACTATTTCCAATTTCAGTATTTCATCATCTAGTCTAGAAAGTTTGTGATGTTAACAATAAAGATATCTTAACAGTTAATTTGGTACTTCAAAAAGAATGTGTTTATACTGTTTTAAGGACCTGATTAGGACAGTGAAGCCCACACAACTGAATTACAGCAGACATCATTGCCAGTCAGGTAAAGCATGGTCTCACCATGACAGAAGTCTATATGATTATCACTGCATTTCATCCTTCACCCCTAAAATGGCATGTGTAAGATGAAATAAGACAACTATATAAACAAAAAAGATCTAAAATGGTAAAAACAATGAATGCAGCTGAGGAAGGGTTTCCCTGAATTATTTAAAATGCTACTAAAGTAGAATGAACTTCAGAAGTGATCTTGCTTTTTTTTTTTCTTTTTTTTTTCTTTTTTTCTTTGGAGAATACCTTATTCTCTGTGCTCTTTAAAAAACATCTCTTTTTTCTTACTGATATCTTTACATAGTGGTCTTTGGCTCTGTACCTCCTCACTATTGCCACATCATCTGTCTGGACTAGCTGCTGGAAGCAGTTGAACCCACTTGGCAAGTTCCAGCAGACATGGAATTTTAGTCACTCCAGAGGATGCATACCACATGTGTGACCTCCAGAGTTCACAGGATTTAAGAGGCTGGGTTTGCCTTTCAAAAATATGCCTCATATAGAAGGATGTTTAAACAGGAAAGCTCCTGAAGAATGAAAAGTTTGATGCATGAAACAGCAACAACAGAGTAAAGAGACTAGCAGGTTTGCTGGGTTTTCCAAAATTAAGAAAGCACGTTTAGAATACAGGTGGTGAATAAATGAAATTCTCCAAAGAGACAGAACTCCAGCAGGTTCCTCAAAACTAAATCAAGGCAAATCTGTCACATTAATTCTTATTAGTGGCTGGTTACAGGTAGTGTGGTTGAACAGGAAAATGTTAATGGTAACAACAGCTGCATTAAACAAAATTGGAAGTTGATGTTGTTTAGGGAATTGGTTCATGATCTTAAAATCTAGACTGAAGTTTTAGTATTTTTAAATCAAGTGAGAGATTTTTTCTGCTAGCCTTAAGTTTATTTACATCTTAAGTGAATAATTCTTATCAAAATGATATTGCTTTCTTGTGATGATGGAAATGATGGAAAGCATTCCTAGTCTATTGATTTACTTGAACCTGCATCATTATTGAACCTGATGGCAAATTTCAACTATCTGTGACAGCTCAATTAAAGATAATCAGGTTCCTAAAGGTTTTGTGAAAATTGCTAGTGCTTGTGCTATGATAACAGTGAGCTCACCAGGCTTATGCTGCACTTAACCTGGGATGGACCTATTGCCACAGTTTGTGGTGGTAAGGGTGTGTGTATGGACATAGGACCGACAAAACAAATAAGAGACTTTAGTCTATTAGGTCCACAGTGAATGGAATAACATGGTTTGCTCTGAACACAGTATTGCAAATAAATTTGAAAATGTAAAATAGCATATCTAAGAAAAGTATGTCTGAATATCTGCAACAGATGCATAACTCATAACTTTTTTATATAGTTTTATGAATTAAACTCTATTAATGAGTTAACACCACAGCCCAAGGGAGCTGTGGCTTACATATTATTGCTATTTATTTACTTTTCTCAGAAAGTACAACTGATTATTTTTTTAATAAATGTGAGGCTTTATTTTTTTAAAATTTTTTTTTTACTGTGTCAAACACATTCTCTTGGTCTACCAGTGGTGTACTGACTCACAAGAACAGTATTTTTCAAGTAAAGGTAGGGCTGAAAGGAAATTCGAAATGGAAAAGAAATTTTAGGGTAGAGATATATATATTTAAAAAAGCCTGTCTTCAGGACTATATATATTTTCCTCCACTTTTTTTACCTCTGTTGGCCCTAGAAATTCTAGTTTTATGAGTCACTCAGACTGACTGGATGATGATAAAACTCAGTTGATCTTCCTAACTTTTAAATCACAATTTATAATTCAGGATGAATGGAAAAGCCTTAGATATTTGGAACTTACTCCAAATATTTCCCGTTTTGTTCCCTGGAAGTCTCTTGTTCCGAAGTTTCTAAATTTTACTCCAGAACTGTTTGGAAATGCTCTGTTTTTTCTTTTTTCCATGGTGTGATGATATATGATTGCAGTTCAAATATAAATCATTAATGGCTTTGTTATTTAGTGCTTCCTGCTGTCAGATAACCATTTTTTGATTAAATTTCACTGTAGATCCCTGTGATAATCAGGATGTTTTGTGGTAGAGCAGACTTCTATAGGGAGCTGTTGAGTGCAGCAAAGCAAAGCCAGCCCTGCTGCGTGCACATGCAGTTTGGGAGGCTGGGCAGAAGCTGATTAGCAAGATGTTGCCACCTCGGTGATAAAGCTTTAGTTAGAAATATTATACATCGACCAAGCAGTGTAGAACTGGGTGAAGGGACAATCTCAGGCTGCAACAGAAGCTGAGTAGAAATAATATTCGCCCTGCACTGAAAGCTAAGGTTTCTTTTCTGCATTATGGTGATCCCTGTGGCCAAACTCAAAATTTGTCATTATTTCCTAAGTTTGGGGCTTTCTAGATGTGTCCATGGAAGCTTCGTATTATTTCCTGGAACCAATAAATGAGAACAGCACCTGCAATCCATTATGATTTTATAGAGATATTTTCTCTCAACTGTTTCTACTTACCTGAGCACTGAAATATTCTTCCTCCTAAGTGGTGGTGGGCTGTGGGCTGTCTTTTCCAGCTAAGGAGCTTCAAGCTTACCCACCAATGCTTTCTCCTCTACTACTTCTAGGCAACAGCTGACTTCGAAGAAAAATCAGCAGAATTACAGCCCACATGATGCACACACCCACACACTGAATATGAGAGGCTTGTTTGAGCATTTTCTAAATCATGGAGAAGAAAGCTAAGTGACTTGAGAAAGAATTTGACTTGCATATTATCTGAGTTAACTGACTGATTCAAATAATTTTCTCTTCCTAAAAATCTGAACACTGTGTGTGAATATTGAGTTTCAGAATACTATTCCAAGATGAATTTTTAAACTTTTAGATCTCTGAAGATATAGTTGAAGTATCAAAGATGCTTTTTGAAAGCATGTACATAACAATGATATTCTTTAGACTCCAGGATGTCATTGGAGAAGCAGCCCCAGACATTGACATCTGCTTATAACTGAGAAATGAGGTCACCTTTTTCTTTATCATAAGGTATCATGAGTCACATTCACAATGTATATTACACAAGGGACAAAAGTTAGATCTCACAACAGAGAACGGTAGAATGGTTATGTGCAAACTCTCTAATGAAATTAAACTTTTTAAGCAGTTGATGTTCGGTTGTGTAGTGGTTTTGCCAAGGCTGTGGCTTCTTTAAACAAAGAGCTGTCAGAAGCTTCCCCTGCAGCTGATAGGGCTAATGCCAGACAATTCTAAGATGGACCCCACCGCTGACCCAGGCCTCGCCAATTAGTGACTGAGGTAACACCTCTGTGAATAATGTATTTGAGAAGGGGTATAAATTGCTGCACAGTTGCTAAACTGCAGCAGCAACAGGGAGTGGGAATGTGAAAACATCTTGCAGACACCAAGGTCAGTGGAAAAGGAGGGGGAGAAGGATGCTTAGGCCCTGAAAGAAAGACTCCTCTGTGACCTGTGGTGAGGACCATGGTGAGGCAGCTGTGCCCTTGCAGTCCGTGGAGGCCACCAGGGAGCAGAGATTCACCCACAGCCTGTGGAGAATCCCATGCCAGAGTGGGTGTGACTGTGTGCTCACCCTGGAGCAAGTTCCTTGCAGGACCTCGGAGTCTGTGGGGAGAGAGGAGCCCATGCCAGAGCATTTTTGCTGTCAGGACTTGTGATCCTGTGAGGGACTCAGGCTGGAGCAGTCAGTACCTGAAGGACTGTCTCTCCCGGTGGATGACCCACGTTGGGGCAGTGTGTGAGGAGCTGCCCCCATGGGAGGTCCCATGCTTGAGCAGTTTGTGAGGAGCTGTAGCCCATGGGAAGGACTCATGTTGCAGAAGTTCATGAGGGACTGTCTCCCATGGGAAGGACCTCACACTGTAGCAGTGGGAAGTGTGAGGAGGCCTCCCCTTGAGAAGAAGCAGCAGCAAAGTCCATCTGTAATGAACTGACCACAACTTCCATCCCCCAATCCCTGTGCTGCGGGGGTGGAAGAAAGGAGAGTCCTGGGAAGAGGGAGGGATGGGGTGAGGTGTTTTAAGATTCAATTTTGTTTCTCATCTCCCTGTCCTGATGGTTTATTAATAAATTTTTTCTCCCCAAGTTGAGTCTGTTTTGCCCATGATGCTGATTGCTGAGTGATCTCCCTGTCCTTATCTCAAAAATAAACTTCTCATTATATTTCTTTCTCTCTCCTGTCCAGTTTGGGAGGGAAAGTGACTTAAGACTTGGTGGGTACCTGGCACCCAGCCAGGATTAAACCACCATGGCTTGCTGCTAGATGCTTTCCAATGGGTACAGTTCTCTAGTTTCTGTGTTGAACCAGAAGCACAAATGGCTCATGCATGATTAATCCTCTGTATTTTCCCCCTTTACTATCTGCAACTGGAACTTTTGTTTCCTTCAGCAAAGATATTGTCATTCAGGGTGTGCCTAAACTTCTGGGGAGGAAACCATCAATGAATGTCACCTTACATTTCTGTAGGAAAACACTTAAAAAGCCACCGGATTATGGGCACCCCTGCCATGGCATACCATCCCTGTCAAGTGATGGAGAATCAGTCGGAACACATTTTAGTCTTTCCATCCAGGTATTTGGTTTAACAAACTCTGCTTGAAGAACGCTCGGTTTTCAGATCTGGGAACATATGACAAAACATATTGCTAAGAAGAAGGTATTTGTATTCACCACTTGTTCTGCAATTTTTATCTTTTGATTGGTTTGGTTTTTTGTCCTTACTTTAAAAAAAAAATTAAATGACTACTGACACCATACATAAAAGTCATTGCTTCTGACAATTAGCTACACGCTATTCGTGTCATACTGTGCTGATTTTACATGTTTAGAGGAAAAGTGCCATAATTACTCAGACCTTGCTTTTTGGCATGTTTCCTGGTAGACTAGGGTGAAAGCATCCCATTAACGTGGCCTGATTTACAAGGCTTCAGGTAACGCAGATACTTATCTCATGGCATACTCCTCATCCACATTTCAATCTACATAACTAATGCCTGTTGAGCAGATTAGAAAAGGGATTCATACAAGATGACTCTCATTTGCTTTCATTTATTATTATTTATTATTTATTATTTATTTTTTTATTTTTTATTTATTATTGTTTCCATTTTACCATAGTTCTTTAGATCTGTTTTGTAACGAAACACAGATAAAGGCAAACTCTTATTAACAAAAATAATAATAAAAATAGTTCATTAGCTACAGTTACGAGATGACTGATGAGCCTGAAGATGTTTCTTCAGATTAAAAGGCAACAAAATTAAGAGACTGTCCCAAAACCAGATCTTTCCTACACTAAGCCTACAAGAGAAACAAGTAGAAATACATAAATGGCCAAGAATTCAATTCAATCATTAAATTTTAAATTATGTCTTAAGGGAAGAATTGGTTCAGTCAGGAGTTCTACATTGACGCAACTTCTGTTTCAGGAAACAGAAAATACTATTTTTCCTAGACTTTCACTGAAACAGAAGTAAATTTTGAGTACCAGATTTCCTTGTGTTCATGTTTAGAAAGTAGTAAAAAAAAAAAGAAGCTGCCACAGTTTTGGTGGGAAGGGAAAAAAGAAATGCATGACCTTAAGAAGGGATAAATCACAGCAACTGGTGCTCTCATGCTGTAATGAAAACAGACTGAAGGAGGCACTAGCCTGAAAACGGACAATGTAGATAACCAACAGTAAGTGCACAACAATCCTCAGAAAATGTATCTTTTGAATAGAGTGTGGCAGCAATGGCCGGTAAACTTCTTAGACAGTAACAGAATAAAAGGTCGGCTTCTAGATGGGAGGTCTTGGAAGTTAGTGCACAATCACCATAAAACATCAGGGAGTGTGAGGGTGAAATATACAGATAGCCATCATGAGTGTGAAACAATGCAAAGGAGGCAGGGTCCCATGGAGACATTAATTCTAGGCACGGGCTTTATCAACGAGTGCTTGTCTTCACGGATGTCTGTGAGATTTAGCTGATTTGTCCTGAAGTTGTTAATCAATGAATGCTGACCCATGGTTTAGCTGAAGAGCTGGGAAAGAAATGTTAATTTTAAGAAATGTAAATTTAATTCTCTTTAGTCTATCTTCTTTCTTCCAAAGTGCTAGTTTTGTGCCAAATTTTCATTAAGCCATCCATTTCCATCCACAGGGAAGTGCTCAGCTGAGTTCCTCTGTTCAGTCCCTCTCACTTTACTCATTCTGCTGTGTATTCAATAGCATTGTGCTGCTCAGTTTTTTCCCTTTTCTGTCCTAAAAGAGTTTTGTTCTCCTCTCTCTGAGCCCCACTAGCCACTTCTTATGTTAGTGTTGCTGTGCCCAAGATCAAACCTCATCCTATTTCCCTGTTTTTCCAACCGCCCATAAACCCCCCTTCTTTTTATACAGCACTTGTATGAGACAAGATTTCTCCAAGCCTACTCTGAATCTTTGAAAATATCAAAAGGGAAATATCAATAATTATCACTAGTTTAAAAAACACAAGTGAAATATTACCAGGTCTTTTACTTGATGTCTTATAAACCGGAGCTTGCTAACAGTGATCTGACGGATGGTTCCTCTTCCAAAGCAAAGATGTGATTGAGAGCATTCCTCTGAGAAAGTTGATCTGTGAGGCTTTTACAATAGTTTTAAGGAGTGTGGCTTATTTTTGGAAAGAATCAGATTCTCTCAAGTGTCAAGGATTAAGAAAATCATATTGCTCCAGGGGAAAGGGACCAGCGTAAATCTGGCAGGCAGCCAAGCCATGATTCCCACCTGGAAAGGCCCAAAGCTCCTTCACTCCACCACCTCAGCCAGCACCAGAGGTCCTCACTCTACATTTGCTCACTTAAGTGGGCAAATCACTTCAAAGACCAGTTTCTCTACAAATATTACAGCTTTGCACAAACTTGAAGTTAATTTATGGGTTGGCAAGTAAGGAGATTGACTAGATATATATATATGCAGTGCTCATCAATAAATTTTCTCCAAAACGCTGATGTTCAAAAGCTCCAAATAGTGGTGAGTTGTATCATTAGAATTTCTTACCTTTTTAATGGAAATAGAAAGTCTCAAAAGTGCTCACTATCATATACAGAGACTTTTGCTTCCAGGGAAAAATAATTTCATTAGACACAAGACTGAATTCTGATAGAGAGAGGACAATCCTGGGAAATAAAAATTACATCTATAAAGGAATCATTAAAAACACTAAGAACAGAGTGAGAATGATGCCTAACTTTGATGAGTGCTCTTGTGGCTTTTGTAGATAATCACTTTTCCTATCCTTCCTGCAACTCCCTTTCTTTGAATTCAAAACAGAACTGAAACCTTTTCTCTCTCAATTTCTTTGCTCAGCAAGCAGGAAAAATAGAAAAAGCTGTGCAGGCTGCTGTTCTGGGATTTGAGCTTGCCTGGCTTCAGCTTAGCTGAGGGATGACACAGCCCACATGCAACACTACAGGCCTTTAGTTGGCTTTCAGTGCCAGATAAGTATCAATTATTTTGGAAGAAATCATGTTCAGCATCATCTATGCCATAGCCTGGCTACGTGAATGAACTCTTCCCTCCCTCAGCCTTTCTACTCTGCTAGGAACTGGTATACTAAAAAAAACTCAACAGTGGGAACTGCATCACTGATCTGTTAGGGATAAAGCTTAAACAAGGTAGCCCTTTACCTGTTAACTTATGTACTGTAGTTGTATCTTAAAGCCATTATGGAAGCAATGGCCCAGATTTTCTTCATACTGAGGATGCTAATGCTATATGGCAGTCCTTTAATATGAAGAGTTTATAATCAAAATAGGTAAGATAACAGAATATTATTTTACCCATTTTTCCCTAAGGAGGCACAATGCTTCCTGAAAAATGATACCCAGGACATTTGCAGCTTATGCTGGGATCAGATAAATCTACATCTCTCCATCTTCCAGCAGATGTAAGCCGCAACCTTGCCCCAGTGGCAGGTGCCAGTTGTGTCACCACAACATGGGAGAGAAAAGAAGCTTTGTCAGATGAATTTACAAGAACTTCGATTTTTCTAAAATAGGGTATCTGACACCAAGACACCAATACTGCAGATAGTCCAGAAGTATGTCTATAATAAGTATATTACATATTTGAAAAACACGTAAAGCTGGTATTTTTATTTATTTGTATATCTCTAATAGATTATTACTTCTTTCTTTGAATGTCCTTAGTGGAATTCTTCTCAACAAACGACTTGTCAACCATAGTTACTTAACAACACATGACAAACTCCTTCGCCATGTACGTTCCCATTTAAATGTCTTCTTGAATCCACTTATTTCATCCAGTTCCCATAAACTCTTGCATAACTTTACAAAACAATTTACACATTTCTTTCTTTGTTCTCTTGGTCTGAGAGTTTCCTTATTTTTCCAGTAATTATTGAGGCTAAATTATGACAGCTTGGTTTTCATATTAAATTGTTTATTTATTTCCCTCTTTAATGACCCAAGCTTGACAATTTATTGTAAGGGAAATGGAAAAATAAATATATTTCTGCCTCTTTACTCAAAACTTTTTTTCCAGCTAATTTGTAATAATAAAGTCTTCTGATAGAAAGATGCCAGGTATATGATCCTACAAGTTATTAGCAGTGAAAAGATGTGACCCTCAAAGGGCAGATGCTGATATTTTATAGCAAATTAAAATACTATTGAATGGGAAACTGCAATGTCTGGAAGCCTACCAAAAACTAATGCGACCATTTCCAGACTTATTTTCAGTCCCCTGCCAGAACAAGTGTCATGTTGGTTGTACTGTATCCTGTTAAATTTATATTGAAGACAGTAAACAGCAGTTTTACATTTAGAATACCTTGGATATTAGCTGACCTTTAGATTAAATGGCAGCAGCAGAAATATTTAAGGTAATATTGGAGACACAGTGCAAGCTTTTTGGAATGGCACATTGGTAGTCTTTCCCCAGGATGCCTCCATCAGCCCGGTGCAATAATTTCTCTGAGTTTAGTCAATAAAATCCTTAAGTCTTAAAGGAGTGCAGGTTTTGTTTCCTTTGATCTTATAAATGCAGACTTTGACAAAATCACTTTGAGGAACGAACATGCTTCTAAGAACGCTTTGCTCTGAGACACTACATTTTGGCCTTCTTAGGGATAGATGAGAAAGATGTAATAAGTACACTGCTGAAAGCTACATGGCATAATAGGTACCCATCTGAAAAAGAGGAGCACATTCCCAATAGTTGAGAAGAGATCCACCTAACGTGTCCACTCTAATTTTTACTGGCAAACTCTGGGGAAAAAAAGTGGATGTTACTTGAGTGTAAATGGTAACTCCCTAAAGTTTATTTTGGATCTTGCCTCAAGAGGCTTATACATGAAGATTAGTGCCTGGGATCACACATGGGATATACTGTAGCACAGAAATAAGTTAGATACCAATATTGGTACTACTTGAGGCTCTCAAGCTATACTTGTGAGTGTAACAAAAAACCGATGAAGCTTGACTACTGGTCTTCTGTGATAGGCAACCTGTCCTTCAATCTGCAAGATATGCAAGAGTATCCTGCAAACCACTATTTTTACTAGTATCTGAGAACAGGTAGAGGAAGGAAATTCTATCCCTCTTACACAGCTGCCTCTTTGTAGCCATGCCTCTGTTTAGCAACTGACACTGCAGTTTTTTGCTCTGACACATTTGCTGTTATTGATTACATCTTGTGAAACTTTGGGGGTTGAAAGTTAGGCTCTGGCAGTGGAACAGCTCTCAAAGTACATCAGATTTTTCTACTTATTCTCTGCAGCTATGAGGGATGGCTGATGGTGAATAATACTGACTAACCTGAACCCAAACAGGCTTAATGTCAGACCATCACCCACCAACCATCAAATCTGTATTCAATTTATTCATTGTGTCCATGGGAAGGTATTAGAGACTATTGTTCTTCAGCTCTGTTAAGAGACATTTGAGAGGACACCTGATACAGGTCTACAAGCTGTGTGTAGTGTGATGATTAGGAACAAGAGTTTTTTGTTCACCATAATATATGAGCTGAGTTCCATCAGATGAAAATCCTAGGCATTAGGCTCTAAACATAGCCTTTTTCACAGCAAATATAAGCTGTGAATCCCTTGGGTGCAATCTACACATTGACTGGATTGAAAAGAAAACATATTAATGGAGGAACAATCTTTCAAGGACTTAAATTCAATGATATAATTTCTACTTCAGAATCTATAGATGCTGGGAGACAGTATGAGGGAAGTCTGCATTGTTGTTCTGTTTCTACTGTCTTCTCTGGACACCAAATTTGGCCACATTCTGAACTTTGCTGCTCTCATCCATTTTCACTTCTATATGGAAATGTTTCTAAGAATAAGTTTATAAGAGGTCATCATCAATGCCTTTATTATAATTATTAATGAGAATTAAATTTGTAGAGCACCCTTTAAGTAACTTCAGTCACCTTTTCATTAATTACTGGATTTCTATAAGGAGTGAAATAATGCATCTTTTGGATTGAAAAAAAAATCAATGATCATGTCAATGGAAATGCTTGGTTTTTAGCAAATTCTTACTTTTCAATAATCTATGAAATGGGAACAAAATATTCAAGGAATATAAAAACTATGGACTCCAAAGGAAAGTTCTTATTTTACCTTTGGATAAAAAAAAATAGTATTTGTTTATTGTAATTGTACAGTTATCTCTTTATTAGTGGTAATACTTTGACCTCTTTGAAGGACGTAATATTAAACAAAGCAGCTTTTCCCTGTAACTGTTCTCATCATTTACCTTACAAGACAAAATCACCTTTATGATTCTGCTCTGTTATGCATTGTTTACAACCAGAGAACAGAGGTAAGAAATTGCCCTCTGTTTTAATAATTGGGTCATATTACTAAACAAAATGCAAAGGTCAAAAGCTATCTTTTTTTATTGAATGATTCATGACTGCAAATGTTATAAGCAGGTGTTAACATTTGTTCAAGAAAAAAAGGCTAAGGTCTTTTTTTGTGTTAAGATAATGTAGACTGAATCAATATCCTTATGAAAAGTGGGAGTTTTATTCAAATTAGTTTGAATTGAATCTTACTCTGTCAGCATTTCCTGGAATTGCTTGTTCCAAAAGTAACACCTATAAATAGATAAAGGTAAAAGGACCTGACCTTTAATAGAAAAATTTGAATTATTTAAAGACAGTTCAATTTCAATCTTTCTGTCTTTAATAGCGTTTTAGAAGGTCTAGGTTGTCTGACTGAGCTAGACTTTCTGCAGAAGTCATGTAATTAATAAAGGAAAAAATGCAAACTATTTTTTGTTAATAGCATTTTTTCAAATACTATTTCTGCAGTGCAGCAATATATGATGGTGTTTTGTTTGCTGAATACCAGTTAGTTATATTAACATCTTTTTTCAGATGCTACACATTTCTATAGATAACCTCTCACATTAACATTCAGAATATCCATTTTGGGGGTTAGTAACTTAGGGCTTGTCCCTGCACCCTTTCCTCTCTTGCATCACTCTAAAAGCCTTATTTGAGCTCTGCGGCTACCTCCAGCTGCACCTCCAGCAACTGGTAGATGCTACTTCACTGTAGAAATCACTTCTATCAGATTCCATAGATAATATTATCCATAGATAATATCTCCTGCAGCTGCTACATCCAGTTGTCTCCATGGTCTCTAGTTCTGGTCTCCTTTCCCGCTGCTTCAGCTACCACCACTGTCCATTTTTTCTTATTCCTAGAAACTCTTTTCTCAAAATTCTCCATAAATGCCTGTTTTTCTAAACTCTGTTGCCTTCACTGTCAAGATGTGATTTTTTTCTCACCACATGGATAATGGATCTGTTTCTTTTAGGCATGCTTCACTGGAGAATTATGTGTTTGCTCACCAAGTCCTGTTCGAATATTCATTAGCTTCCTTAAATCTGATGGATTAAATCTGATGGGTTTTGTACTGTCTTTTAGTGCTGACAGCAAATGCTTGATCTATAGTTAACGTTATGCTCAGAAAGAGCATTTCATTTGCATTAAGCAGAGCAGAAAATGGCATTCTTTTTTTCCTTAGCTGCACTAAAGTGGCAATGAAAATAGCTTTCTTATATCTCTATCAGGGCATAACTGTGAAAAGACAAAATGTATGCAGAACAGAAATATGGAAACCACATTAGCCAATTCTAAGCAGCAAAGTCTACATTCTAAGAGGAATGCTTTTTAATGCTAGATAAGCAAAGCTGTAGTTATCATACTAGGGCGGTCTTGGCTTGTGGTTAACCATAAAAACATTCTTCCTCTTACTTTCTGAATACAAAAAACTAATGAAAAAGAGCCTGGTCTATGTAGCCTGTCTTGTTTTTCTTAATGTTGGAGTCCTTGTCATTCAATCGTGCATGAACTTTATAGCTTCAGTGCCATTTGGCAGAGTAATTTCAAAAGTATCATTACCATTACACTGTTCTCTCCAAAGAGTTGATCATATTTGATTAGCTGATCAATGGTGAAAAATACATCCTCTATGCTATATAGCACCTAAATAGCTTTGCTTGATACTTGCCACCCCCTGCATGCAGTGATAATTTTCAACCTGGTTTCTCAGAGCCAAATCAAAATCACCAAAGCTTGGTGCGCTTGAAGAACTCTAAGGACCATCTGGCATGGCTTACTACTTATGAGCTGGCCAATGGCTAAAAGTCAGTCTTCTCTGAAATTTTAAGGAACCAGGCCTACTTGCTTACAAAATATTTGTTGCCTTCCTACTACTTCTCGTGAAGAAAAAAAGGGCCAGAATGAATAGCTGTGGTAAATATCTAAGCATAACAGCCAAATGTTGTTACTCCAGGCACTGGGCAAGGTTCCCTTCACTCTATATGTGATTCAGAGGGAAGAACGCATGGCAAAGGCTGCAAGCCATATTTATATCTTCCATCATAGATGAATATTGGTGGTCTCTGCAAAAATTTAGAACACTTTCAGAAGAGAGTTTCAATAAGATAGTCTTACATGTTGTATTCACCTGTTTCTGTATGATGGTACATGAAGCTCAACTGATTATTCCATAACTCATTTGAAACTTACCTTTAGTAAGTAAAATAAATTTAGATATAGAGAACTAACTTCTCTTACATGTAAAACATATAATTATATGTAAGATGTATAATATTGCATATATTATATGTATATTACATATTTTATATGTAAAACATATAATGTTCACAAAGTTACAGGATTAACCCTGGGAAAAAGAAAAAAATAACATGAAATCAAATACTAAAGAAGGAAAGGATTTATCAAAATACTGCTGAGTATATTTGAAACAGTTGCCAGAAGACATTTACCATGTATGTTGCTGAAGCAAATAGGTTTGATGTAGAGTAACAATGTTTTTAAACGTGATACCTAACTTGGCTGAACAAAAAACCCCGAGAGGTCCCACGTTTCACATTTTCATAGAATCTAATTTTTCATTTTTGAAGATTTACAAGTTGTGTCTGAATTTCTTCTGACTCCCATGAATGCATGATTTCGGCTAAGAATAAATCTGAAAGATTAAAAAAAGAAAAGACAGGAAGAGTATCTTAAATTTGTGACCAGGTTACAAAGGCGCTTGCTCTTTAATGTCATAAGCATAGGTGTTCTCCAAAAACATTATGCTTTACAGTACAGGTAGTCTCTGGCATAGTAGTAAAATATCCATTCTTTCTGCCTTTGCTAATGAATAACGAATACTGAATATTACATATGGGAGCTGTTTAATGATATCATGCATGTCCCATACAATGAGAGATCAACAGGAGGCATTCTATTAGGGTATGTATTTCCAAAACCCACAATTGCTGCCCCTCCCCCACCCCCCATTGAACATACATACACAAAGAACCTTGTTCATTTTTGCTGCTTCCACTGCAAGTATTCTAAGTGCAGTACAGATGGGATCAATCAGTTAATCAGAAATCAGTCATAAGAAACTTTTATAATAATATCTAATTTGTGTTAAATTTAATTCAGTGTCTTTTTGGAAATCATATGTGATCAAAAGAAAACTTGTAAATTCACACAAATCTCCCTAAACGTAATATAGAACACTAACGAAAGAAGAGAATGAGTCACTCCGTGTCACAGAGCAGCCCCCTCAATGGATGCAAATCTACACAAATGCCAAGAAAGGCTCTTCCTGCACCTCATTTTGATCTTCATCTTTCATTTCAATCTCTTCTTCAGAGCTTAGAAACCTCAAGTCCTTCCTGATACTTTTAACACTTGAACAGTTTTGTTATACATATAAACTAATTCCTGTTCCAACTGTTTACCAAGGAGAGTAAGTAAAAAAAAACCAAACAAGGTGCATTTAGCATATACCTTACCTATAAGACTAATGACATGATCTAGTTCCAGTTACTTATTTTTTGTTATAGTATTTCTCTTAATATATAATATGCAACCATATACAGAACAAATGTTTGAGAGTCACCTGTGCACTCATTTGTAGAGTCTTCAAAAACCATGTATCTCAGTTGAATCTAAGATGTTCCTGTATAGTTTTACAAAGCCCTGCACAAAGGACAGTGGTGTAATGGAAATGTTTGCCTAGAGACACATAAGGACCTTCGACATTGACTGGGAATGATGAGAAGTCTCTAGACAGCCTCTTCTTGTAGGATGTCAAAAGCACATACCATATGTAGTGGTATTAATATGTGGGTGGGTAAAGTTGCTGTAGCTTCCCTTCACAGCATGGGTTTCTCTGAGAATTTCACAGAGGTGATCTGTTTTTGGATTGTGGCTGAGTGAGCTCTTCTTGCCCTGCTGCTTCATTACACACCCCTGCAGAGAGTCTTTCCCAGCTTGGCAGAGGGCACAGCACTGTCTTCTAGCCTCAAAACATCAAAATCTGCCAAGTTTTCAGACTGGCATTTCCATCTCTCCAACAGGTAGCAAACTAACAGACTGCAAAATAACCATGTTTCCTTTGAAGCCCTAATAATATGATAGCCGTAGGTTTGTAGTTTAAAATTGCTTTCCAAAGCTTGATGTTCACAGCTATTTTTGGTGCCTGAGAGGCACTTTTGCAGAGGTATTGAGAGCAAAGAAGTCCCAGTGACTGACAGTGCAAAGACAGGGACTTTGTCAATATGGCTGTGCCAGCACTATTCTTTTATCTGCATTACAAGCAGAATGAAGCAGTCCAGTCTTTTCAAGACTTAAAGACAAATGTCTCTTAAAACAAACTTATTAATAATTGGGAGAGACTATAGTGACACTAAATATTTCAGAGCCTATCTTAAAATAGATGGTAAAAAACCTCACTGAGATTTTTCCTTTCTGTGAGCAAATTGTGAATGTGTTAAGCCATCCTTCCTTCCCTGGGCATGAAAGAGTAACAAAAGCCTGGTCTAATTGTTAGTACTCTGAGTTTTAAGCTGCCTTTGGTAAAAAAATTAAAATAAAAAAACCTGATTATATTTAAGAATACAAATGGCATTAGATTCTCCAGTGCATAGACGTGTGCTCCACATGTCTGTCTACAGTAGACTATTTTTAAAATTATCTTTAATTTTAAAATAAGACAAGATACTTCATGTTTTCAGCATGTGTTCTGCTCAGCACAACTAAATATTGCACATGAGAACAATTTTCCAAAGGATGTTCTGAACTATAAAGTTTTAAAATGTCAAATCAAATTACTGATAATAATTGATGTTGTCATTTCTCGGTTTACATACCTGTTAGTATGTTAATATTCTCCCTAATTTTCTTGGTGAGTCACTAGCCAGACTTTTCTTTGTGATGGATTTGAGGCATTACTACTTTTTCAAATAATAGTAATTTGATTCTTTATGGATTACTGAAGGCTACCTTGATATTATGGGGGGGCAAAAATGCAAATAAAATTGTAAATTAGTGTACTAATTATTCTCTGGTACCAAAATCTACAGAAAAGCCTGCAGTAAAGCCTGTAGACATGTTGACTGTAAACAGTTAACTGCAGAGTAGCTATACTAATATTTATATTTTTCCTAAGCAAATCATTGCTTTTAGCAAGATACATTAGGATGTAATTTGTTAAATATTTTGTATTCTGAAATGACTGTACATTAACAGCTACAACCATCCATTCAATTAGTAATTCAGAATTTGTTAATAAGCATGTACTAGTCCATCATTCAATTCAGTAGTACTCTATTGATCTAATTCAGATGCCTTAGGAGCTGTTGCCTGCTCTAGAATGTCAAGAGATATTTGCTAATTTGATCTTTAATCTGATGATAAATTTCTCCATAACATAACAACCGTTTTATTGATTCTATTTAGAAAAATGAGGGGGAGCAATGAGGGAGAGAGGCTAGTCAATTGTAATAATTGAGTGAAACAGTTTTTTGCCTTCTGTCTTTACTCTGCAATACAGTGGAAGAATGTTAGTTCAGTAAGCAGAAAAGCAGCAGGACTTCATTTATGAACTTAAGTAAATTAAGATAAAATTGTTAAATATCCATTTCAGACATAATAATTTAGTGTGTTTACAAGAATCCAGCTTTACAGACAATTTTTTTTACCATGCCCATTTTTTTTCTTTTCACTTTACATTTAAGTTTTAAATCTACTTTAAAATGTCGTAAATGTGCACAAACTGTACTGCAGACTACTATTAAGCTCCATCATTTTGCTAAGTAGGTGTCTAGAAAATTCATACACTTTGAGCAGAATTTGTGATGTGTGCTGTATCAAGCGTGAATCTTTAGACTGATTTGGCATGCTATTACCATGTAGGTCTGTATTACCACATCTTCATCATTTTGCCAGTAGTGGACAATAACTGGAATATATTGTTGTAAATGTTAACATTTATTATTGTAAATTTCTGCTTATTGCTCTCACTTCACAGCTTTTTTTTTGCATGTATCATCAATATGACATCATTTTATCTACTCTGTACAATATACGTATGGCCGTGTGTAATTTTTTTTTTTGAGGCCTTAGTGTTTAAATAACTACAAAAGAATCAAAAGCATCAAAAAAAAAAGCATCAAAAGAATTGTTGCAAGGGGGTCTCAAGATTTTTCATTTAGTGACTTTGGATTTAAATAACTTAGAATCATAGAATGGTAGGGTTGGAAGGGACTTTTAGAGATCATCTAATGCAACCCCCTTGCAGAAGCACGTTCACCTAGATCAGGTCACATAGGAACGTGTCCAGGAGAGACTTACAAGGAAGGAGACTTCACAGCTTCCCTGGGTTCCAGTGCTCAGTGGTGTTTGTTTTCTAATAACAACAAAAGTTATGTGTGAAGAAAATTTAAAAAAAAAAAGTTATGAGGGAAAAGAAGCTGTTTATTTAAAGAGTATTTTGTTGTGAAGAACTGGAAGAAAACTGCAGGAAGCAGCCAATGTAACAAACCCACTTTTCCAATGGTTCTGCTAAGGTCATTTAGAATGTTGGGTNCTTCCTTCCGTCGGCGACACCTCTTAATGCCCCATTTTTTTTAATCTCATCTTATTTGTCTACAGCATTCTGTCTGTTCTTCTGATGTATCTTTATGTGCACAGCTCCACTAGGAGACATTAATCAAACTCTTGATGATTTAGAAAGCAATTTCTGATACTAGCATCTTCTGATATTCATATGTGCTTCACAGATTAGCTGCACAAGTTTTATCTGAGACTCCCCACCTAAATGTCATAGTAAATCACTTGGATATATGAAAAGAACATAAGTTTTTTAAAGTAATCATTAACAAAAGTCTTTGCTGGACAGAACAGGTTGAGAAATTAATGAATTCGTAATCACTGAGTCATTCGTTCCTTAACTGCCAGAACTGGGAAATCTGGATTTCTTTTAGCTAGGTTTCATCCTTTCTTCCTGTAAGACAAGGGGCAGGAGGGCACTGTGTCCCTCTCCCTGGTCCCTCTACCCCATCCTTCTCATCAATATGCCATAGCTCCAGATAATGGAGTCATTAAGACTACACTAAGTAGCCAGTGGGATTTCTGATGATAGCAGGGACTAAATTTGTCACCAAATCTCAATAATATTCTAAATGTTTGCCCATGAAATCAATTGTTTCGTGATTTTTCCCCCACTTTTATTCCTAATACATCTGTGTAATTTTGGTGTATTCCAGTGCACTGAATAGAGTAAAAAGACATGAATGATCCCTCACCTCAACAACCTGTAGGGATGATCCTTGACCACGGACCTACATGGTGAGACCTCAGGTCCTTATTTACTCCAGAGTTACCCTCATCCTCTATCATGTCCCATGTTGGTCAATGCAGCAGGCTGGGACACTGACTTTTTGAAGTTCTCCCAGGAGGTATCAAAATTTTGATGGAGGCTTTCTCTTCATGCTTATATTCTTGAGCATCTATTACTGAGCGCAGCTGTCAAATGAGCTCCTCATCAGCCCAATCTGCACTCATTGGAGCATGCGGCAGCATGTAAGTGTAGGGTTTGCTTATACTTCTCCTCCCTCAATTTATCTTTGTTTTCTCATTGCTTCAAGAATGTCAGAGTCCAAGGCATAGTCTTCCCAGCACTTCTCTAATAAATGCTACAAAATGTTTGAAACGTTTGAAAGCTATTAGTTATGAAAGAAAACACGGGACTTTCTGAAAAAGGGGAAAATTAAACCCTTATTCTGAATTGTAACAAGATTTTACAGTAGTATAATCACTAGATTTTTTAAAAAATGTCTCTTTATGGACCTTTTCTGCTTACTGTATTCAATGCTTTGTTAAATGTAAAAGCCATTTACATGTAAATTATGCTATTGACAACATTCAAATCAAATACACCACCATTATTGTTACCAATAAACTGAATAAATCTTTAGTTATTTTAGGTAGTTCTGCTGGAATTACGAAGCTAATTTGTAATGACTTTAAGAGAAAGATAATTACTCTTTGTGCAAACATGAAACAAATATTTCAGATGTGAACTGGAAATGTTAAAGTAGATTTAAAATAGAATGTTTGGACGTTGCTTAGAATATTCCTGGCTAATGAAAAGAAACTATGAGCGCTGAAACAGGTGATGCTTTAAATATTGATAGCAAATCTAATCCCTAAGGAGGGATTTTAATTTGTATTTTTATTTTCAGTCAGAAGGCATTTATGAGAAATCTCTGAAGAAATGTGTGAAGTTAGTTAAATTACAACAAAGTGAAATAAAGGAAAAAAATGTAATTAAAAAATTATTTGTCATTCTCCATGACATTTACAATATCAGCTAACAGCTCTATTGCATTTGACAGCAGTTTGGCTTTCACTTGATTCCTGTCTCAAGGACTGATATTTTCAGAGAGAAATGACTGTGTGCATCTTTGCAGTAGAATGTGTGCAAGTCTATCCCATCACCAATGAGAAAGCTTGCCTTGCTCAAGCTGTTTGGTGGAACTCTGCAGTGACTGCATAGGGGGATCTTTCCTATTTTGATTAGACAACCCTACTCACACCTCACCTGAAAGATGCACAAAGATATTCTACACTTACAAAAAAAAAAAACCTTAGGGATGAAGATCAAGTCTCAAACAAGTAAGAGTAAATTTGTTTATTTTTATAACATATATACAAACTTGAAAGGACACAGAAAGGTTTTGTCTCTCAACTCAGTTTTAGAGGGAGTAGCTTACTCAAACCATAGACATGCTCAGTGTCTTTTAACTAGTCTTTTTACACAGTCTAGATCAAATTAAGCACGCTCAACTGTATTTTATTTCTTACGCCATTCATTTCAGTTCCTGTTCTATTTTCAGTTTCTAGTCTTGCCTCCAGCAAAACCACTAAATGATGAAAAAAGGAGCAGTGTTGTATAAATCCTGACTCACTTAGGTGTTAAGCTTTAGTACCAGGTCAGGGAATACTTAAGTAATTTGGTCATCCATAATTCCATGGGCTCTGATGGGATGCACCCATGACTGTTGAGGGAGCTGGCAGATGTCATTGCAAGGCCATTCTCCTAATAATCTTTGATTGGTCATGATGACAGGAAGAAGTGTATGAAGACAAGGGGAAACCAAATGATACTACTGTCTTCAAAAAGGGCAAGAAGAAGGACCTAGTACTACAGGCTGGTCCGCCTCATTTTCATCCCTGGGAAAGTGATGGAGCAGCTAATCCTGCAAACTGTTTCTAGGCACATGGAGAACGAGAAAAATCATCAGTAGTAGTCAGCATGGATTCATCATGGGGAAGTCATGCTTGATAAACTTGATAAACTTCTGTGATGAAATGACTGGCCATGTAGATAAGGGGATAGCAGTGGATATGTGTCATGGTTTAGCAAGGAGCAGCTTTTGCTTGGTAACAGGGGGAGCAGGTTGCAGTGCAGACCTCGTAAAGAGTTTTTTGACCCTCCCCCAGCTCCTGGGTTCAGAGTCAACTCTGGCCCAGCTGGGCCAATCTGGCGCTTCTGCGATCACTATTTAGGGACGGGAATTTGAAGTGCTGGGCAGGAGGTTTAAGGGTG
>WBNH01011232.1:0-27887 GCA_013401255.1 Urocolius indicus | reverse complement strand
AGCAGCCCGTGCAGGGCTTTGGGACAAATGCGCGTCGGTGCAGCCCGTGCAGGGCTGCCGTGTGTGAGGTACCTCACGGACTTGCAAGGAGGACTGGTGCGGAGCCCACCTGCCCTGAGGTTAGACAAACGGCAGAAGCCATCAGGAACAGACTGACTGAAACCCCCACTCCCTGCCCCCCTGGGCCGTTCAGGGGGGACGGAGGTAAAAACACCGGGATCAGGGCTCTGAGCCCGGGAAGAGGGGAGCAGTGGGGAGCAGATGGTCTTAAAGGACTGATCAGACTCTTCATCTTTGTATCACTCTGTGTTGGTTTGTTTTGGTTCTGTTTTGGGGTTTTATGTTTTAGTTGGTATTAAATTATTTTCTGTTTTCTTCCCCAAGCCCAGCAGCCTGGTCTGTTTTGTCCTGCACCTTAAGCGGCAATTAAGCTCTCCCTGCCCTTTAGCAATCCTCAAGTCTTTGGTACTTGAGGCTAATTGTGTTTTTCTGTTCCCTGATGGGCTTAAACCACGGAAACATCTTTCACCTGGACTTCAGTAAGGCTTCTTTTTGAGAAGCTGTTGAACTAGGGGTTGAATGAGCAGACAATGAGGTGAACTGAAAACTGTCTCAATATCTGAGCCCAGAGGGTAGTGATCAGTGACAAAATATATCAGTGATGAACTGACAACAAAAAAATAATGAAAACTGCTTCCTTTTCTAGAAGAGAAAGGTTTTTGCTTTTTTTTTTCATGTGCTCTGATTAAACAGACAGTTCAAGATGCACGTGTCTACAGGAAAGCAGGTAGTTACTCAAACAAGTAACAGATTTCTTTATATAGTATAGCTATGATTTTTCAAGTATTTCTATTTCTTTGCCTCCCAGAGCAGAGACCAGATAACCATATGACTGAAATGAGGCAGATGGTTTCTGTGTGATTAGTGATTGTATTTCCATGCCAACACACCAAGAGGCAAATATATCAGTTTTTCTTCAAGCCACCTCTCCCTAATGCTAGTAGGAAGTTTGCCAGATGATCATGGTTTGGCTACAACACCACTCTATTCCCAACCACCTAAATGAAAGCCTGCTCATATTAGAAAAGTTCTTACTGGTGTCTCTGACCTTTGTTCCCTGCTCTCCAAGAATATTCATTTCTTATATTTTGTAATTAATAACTATGAACTAAAATACTTAGTTAAGCATTGGATTTTATCCATCGCCAAGCACAAATAGTCAATAAAATTATTGTTGCTTGTAAACACTGTAATCATTACTTTCAATGACATTCAGTTGGAAATGTAATGCACCCAATGAGAATATTTGTAATAGATACCACTTATGAGGCCAAAGCTTTAGGAACAGAATGTTTTTCTATGCATTTCAATCTCTGGTGCACTTTTCAATTTTATATCATTAAATTAGTTTGAAATGGTGAAACAAGATGCTTCAATAACATCTAAAAGTCAATTACAACCAAACAGTACTCAGTCTTGGTTCAAACTGGCAATATGGCAGTTAGCAAAAAGTTTGGCTTTGAAGTTAAATAAAAACACCAACTCATTTTATGGATGGCTATTGTAGGAAACAAAACAAGTTCTCCCCTGAAAGACTCAGGCCAGACTCTGTAGTGAAGCACTTTTATTAAGTGTTCTTGCAAGAGCGGGTNTCTAGTTAACATTACAAAGAAATAACTAACAGTCTTGAGCTAACAGTCTTGAGGTACAGATAACAGTTCTGCCACCTGGTTAGCACCTCAAGGATGATAAGAGTTCTTTGTCTTAATTGCTTGGGCTCTATTCCTGCAAAGACAGCATCACTATTTCTTACACTATTACCTTCTTACTGTGTAAGCCTTAACATCCATTTAAGCTGTGACCTAAAGGATCTTCCTGAACTGCCATTGTTACATGCCTTAAAGAGCCTGAAATTATAGTCAATACTACTGCATAACAACATTGTCTCTTTTGTAGTCAAAAAACCAAAATCTTCTGCAAATCTCTACCTGCTAGAGAAGACAATTCCACATGAAACCTTTTTTAGTGATTGCTGATCATAACAGTCCTCTGGATATGCTACATTTTACAGAGATGGCATTTTGCAGGCTCTTGTCAGTAGTACCACTTCTAAGCTTTCAACTGTTTGTGCCTCTTGGTATCTCTTAGCTCTTGTAGTCACAGTGCTAAGCAAACTGCTTACACTGAATACATTTGTACACATGACCACAATGCCCTTTTCATAGTCATTTGTCTCTAAAGGTACAATCTACATTATTTTGTTTCAGTGACATGACTTTGGTTGTAATAAAACACATTTGACAGTGACCTATTTACAAAATAATCCACAACATTATTTACTATTCTATCCATCTGTGCCTTCTGTGATTTTTTTCCAGCTACAACATCATGGTATCTTCATGGTCACTGAGAAAATCTGATTAGCATTTAGCCAGGAAGAAGGTCACAGTAGTGTGCTTGCAGCAGTAGCTCATCTGAAAGCCTCTTGCAGGCAAGAAAACTTTGGTATATGTAGAAAAAGAGAATGGAAAATAAAAGGACGCCCCAAAACATACCTGTTGGAGTCTGTTCAGGAATAAGAATATGTAGTGTCTGAAGAAATAAACATTTATGGTCTGTACATAATTACACATACAGCTCTAAGTGAAGACTGGTGAGACTGCAGGAATACAATTGTAGAAAATGGTAATACTTGATGAAGATCAGCCTTGCCAAAGCTGGCAGAAAATACTTAACAATCTGCCAAAGTATGAGGAAAGACTATGAGACCTGGGGCTGTTTAGCCTAGAAAAGAGAAGACTAAGGTGGGACCTCATTAATACTTATAAATACTTAAACGATGGATGTCAGGAGGATGGAGTGACACTTTTTTATGTAGTCTCCAGTGACGGGATGAGGGTAATGAGTATAAGCTAGAACACAAGAAGTTCCACTTAAACATACGGAAAAACTTCATTCCTGTTCAGGTGAGGGAGCCTTGGCACAGGCTGCCCAGGAAGGTTGTGGCGTCTCCTCCTCTGGAGTTTGTTGGAACCTGTCTGGGTGTCTTCCTGTGTGATCTGATCAGGTGAACCTGCTTTAGCAGAGGGTTGGACTAGATGATCTCTAGAGGTCCTTTCCAACCCCCACCATTTTGTGATTCTATGATATCTTGCCTCCTATGCCTTTCTGGGAGTAGTGATTAACACTGTCAACTTAAAAAAAAAATTGAAATAGAAACTCATTCCTATGTGCTAATTTCACCCTGTCAGTGTGGTTAGATTAAATTAGGTGGTTTCCCTCATAACCACATGCTAGAGTCCTGCCTTAGGAAAAAAAGTGTCTCTGCCATGATGTGTCTACAATATAAAAAAGCGTGGACACGCTATTTCTAATTCTTCTGAAGTCAAGGAGTGTTACTGAGCTCTTCAATAAAGTAATTTTATCCTGTCAAGATTCTTACGATCTTTAAAAATTAGTTATAACAGGATCAAGCTGATAATTGCTTTTTCATTTCACAGCAGTTGAAACCAAAATAATTTTCACTTATCCTGAACTAAGTTTTAGTATTTTCATCACTCATCATACTCAAATTTGCCAAGAATAATCTCTATGTTGTGAAATAAATGTTTTCTTTCAGTACATGCAATGGTAAGAAGCACTTATTTCATGCTGTTTTTAGAACAATTCTGCAGGGAAGATATTCACCCACAGTGTAAAATGTAAAAGAAGGCCACAAGATACATAAAACACAGCATTCCTAAGGCACTGTAGCTATATTTGGCTTTTTTTTTTTCAAAATGGAGATATATATTTTTTTTTTATAATTTATCATTGAAACAATTATTAAGACTGCAGAGCACAAGTAGCATTCCCAAGACTACACTAATTCCAAGGTGTCTTCCTGAACCTTTTCTGGAGACAGTAAAGCCAGAGCCTGTTTCATACTTCCCTGGAGCTTGAGGACAGGGATAATGTCATCCTCAACACCAAACTGCTCTCAGCTCTGATGACAGAGCAGCCTTCAAATATGTCTTCATCTTTCCGTGATGTAAGGTCCACATATTTCTATAACAGCTGGTTAATCTTTTTTTCTACTCATGGACTGACATGTCTAACACAGAAAGGTTATTGCATTCCACTGTGGCCACATCTCATAGATTTTTCAAACATATTTAAGCAGGGTTTCCCGTAGGCTTTCTTGGTCTTTTGCAGTTTTTTCATCAGCCATCTGAAAGACTGGTTTCCCTTTCATGATATCAGTGGAAAAAATATGTATTGCTCTATTCTTCAGCCTTACTGCCTACTGCTTTATTCCAGTGTACAGGATGTGAACTTTTTTCTTGAATACATGCTCACAGAAGTAAGAACATCAGAAACAGCAATGCTTCTAGAGCTTCTGAGTCTTTTTACTAATTATTGATGGTTGTTAATATTTAAAATTAAAATGCTTATGTGTAAAAGTTCTTTTTAATCACAATTACTGACACATAGGAGGTATTTACAAACGGTGAATAGCTGGATTGCTTTTTACCCTATGCTTCCTCTCCACAGATGTCCAAAGCTATAGCAAGCAAGATGGAGCAAGTTATCTTTAGAAAAATGTTAACTTTCCCCCCTCACTGATAATTTTTGACTTCTGTTAAAATCTAATGGATCGCAATGTCTACCCAGGTCATTTCTCATTACCAGATGAATGAAGCCAAAGTCTGAGGTAAATTACCAATTAGCCTTGTCCATGTCCATCATTTTTATTGAAATAAATTTTCCAAATATACTTTTATGTCACATTTTCTTTTATATCCCTCTGGCCAAGAGAACAGCACAGAAACTATTTCCATGTCCAAACAATTTATTCTGGAGGTGATCTCACGGTGAATAAAATCTTCTTTGTATTTCTTTGAAAGCTCTTATGTTCCAGCTTATACCTATTGCCCCTTGTCCTATCATTAGATGTCATTGAGAAGAGCCTGGCTCCATCCTCCTGACACACACCCTTTACATATTTGCAAACTTTAATGAGATCATCCCTCAGTCTCCTTTTCTTCGAGCTAAAGAGCCCCAGCTCCCTCACAGAATCACAGAATCTTAACTAACAATTTCTCATTAGTCTACATCCTGTCATTTCATTTTAATGCAATAAATGTCAAATTTATTAGAAATAAATAAATTTACCCTTGATGGAACAAGGGTAAAAGATCACAATTCTGAAGTAGCTACAGTATGTAAACAGAAGTGTTGGCTCTCAAACTGGCATTGACAACAGAGAGAACTGAGAATGAACATCCTGTCACAGAATCACCAGAAAAATCTCAGGTCCATATCTTAAGAGGCTATTAGGTCATGATCTTCCATTGATTTCCTACTGATATACCTTAAAAACCTTGGTTGCTAATTTGCTACAAGGAATGCTCAGCATGCTGAAGAGTCTGCAGGAAATGACTGTAATTAGTTTGAAGAAATGTTAGAGCAATGCTGAGATGCTGTTTTTGTGCAGCAAGCACAACAGTGCATTCCAAAAACCCATATTTGCCTCGACAAGTATTGCTATGTAATTAAAAAATATCAGTGATCATACCTTCTTTAAATATATCAGTTGAATATAAATGTAAATGCAGTAACAGACAAATACTGAATATGAGCAATCATATAACAACTATAATGGATTTTCTCTGTGGATTTTTTAACCTAATTTTTATGATGTAAAAGTAGTTTGTATGTGATTTCTAGTATTATTTATCTTTCTAATAGAGTTTCACAAAAGTGGACTTGTTTCTGGATTGAGTTTATGAAGAAAACACAATGAATCAGCAATGTTCATAGGTCTCCTGAACCAGTTGTGTGACATCAAAAGTTATACAGTCTTCATGGTAGAAACTGCTTCTGCTTTGATGTAATCGGTACTGTTATCTAACAAGTTATTATTCAAGTCTTAAGTTGTTAAATCAGAACAATCCTTCTCTTATTATTTTGGTTTAAGCAAATATCAATATTGCCCTTTTAGTCTTTTAAAATTAAAAATATAAAAATATATATGAAATAAATATATATTAAAATTATCCAGGAACTCTAATGTTGATGTAAGAAAATAATTGTTTTCTTAAAAATATTACACTACCGTTTATCAATTTGTGATGTCACTCTCTACACTTTCTGCACTTTTGCTGCCACAAACCAATGAATTTTCTGGCAGTTATTTTCATGTTTTAACGAAAAAATAATGAAAAAAAGAGCCTTCAAAATGTCATATAGCTTTACCAGAATTAATACCTTTAGAATATTTATGCCTTAGAACAGAATATCCCTGCAAAGCTACTGAATTAGAATGTCCATATACATCTACATGTCTGTGTCTGCTTCTGAATTTAATTTTTTAAATGAAAACTGGATTTGTATCCTCAGTCTTACCACTGAAACTATGTTAAACTAGTAGGAAATAGAGTTTTGAATACTGTTCTTTCCATGTTATCCTGTCTAAAAGATCTTTCCAGCCATCTGCTTGGCCATATGAACAATTAAAACCATCTGGAAGGCACCGGTTTGCAGGCCTTGAGCTTCTAGATTGTATTAACTTGTCACAATTCATGAAAGCATCTTCCCAGTCCCCCCCACCCTGATCTAAATTAAATCTTTGAAAACGAGACAGCTCATGGGGAGTAAAGTCACAGCCTCTGTGAGCAGCCAAGTTTAAGGAAGGAGGCTGTGGTGTTACACAAAGCACTGTCCAGAATAGAGCCTCAGGGGACATCTCTCTCCACTTCTGATTTGCAAATTCCTTCTCTCTCTGAGGAGAGTAGCTACAGACAGTGAATGCTACATTTACTCTTGGATGTTTTCTTGAACTCTGAATTTGTTGTCAATTTTTCTGGCTAAATAATCCCAATCAGATCTTCTGTTGCACCTCAAAACTTCCTATCTGAAGTAATTTTGCCTCTTGGTATTCTTTCATGCAGAGAGGAAAAGAACTTTGTTACTATAGCTTTCCTCAACCAGTACACAGATCTCTGTGGTCTTAGCCTCCTGCATCCATATGGAGGGTGCAGTCAAATGCTCCTTCCCTAGGACACTCTTGGATCAGCCTCCACCAGCTGAGCTCTCAGCTGACAGTGTTGAATGTGCCAACTCAACATACCCCAAGGGAAAAGTGTTCCCAGGAGGTTATTCTCTGGCTCTTAATCAAGATGGAGGTTTAGAAAGATAAATTCTCTGACACAATTCCAAAATAGAAAGGTCACAGCACTTGCCTCATTTCCCAGAAGCCTAGATGCTTCTGGCAATGTTCTGGGGATGTTGCAGCCTAGATGCTGAAACAGAGAGTAAATCTGATCTTTAGTTTTAAAAGTAAAAATGCCAAGTGGCTGATTTGCTGATTTTGTTCTTTTTTTCCCCCTTTTCCCATATGTTTAGATTGAGTGTATAGACTATCTGGGACTGATACACCTCTGCAAGTTTCTAAAACATTGCCAATTTAAAAAACTTTAGGTTTATATATTTATGAACTTTTTAAATGTATAAACTTTATTACGTTTTAGGGGGTTTAACAATTTATTTGAATATGGATTTCCCAAATGGATACTTTCATCCTTGACCATAAACAGATCATGGTAAATGGACATGAGAAAAACTTTAGCTTCACACAAGTCTTTGCAAGGAAGAGCTGCACAGCAAAACTGTCTGCAAACTCTATACGAATCTAGAGTGTAAGAGTAAGAAGAGTTAAACAAACCATCTGAAGAGAAATAATCCTTCTGGAACTTGTCAAGCTAACTTTCATCAAAAGAGGAAGAAATAACAACAACAACAGAGAGATCATTCTAGTTTTGCTCAGTGTCTCGTTGCATCCAAAGAATATATGATTGGGAAAACCATTGCACTGAATAGAAAAGTACTAAATAGTTTTATTTTTAAAGCATACTAAAAAATGTGAATACAAAAAAAAAAAAAATCTATGAATTGCCCCTGAGAAATGTGCCTGAAGGAAATGTTCTTCAGTTTTAAATGCACATATACATCCTACAGGAAGAGCAACATGGAAAGCAACATGGAAAACCTGGAAGGAAAGATCAGAAGTAGGGCTATGAACACTGTATAGCTTCTGCAGCAGAAAGTCCATCTTTTATAAGTGATCAGACTACATTCAAATATATCTGATCATCTTATGTTCTTCCCAAGAAAGGAAGATATTTGTTCTGTATTTTATATTAGAATGTTGACAATCCTTAGATTTTCACCTACAGTTTCTGGTTCATAAACAGTGAGCAGCAGAAATTTTAAAAGATATTTCTATTCCTATTCATGGCTTAGTTGCTTTGTTGGGGGCCAAAGAGGGTTATTTGTCTACAGGCAGGATTATGCTGCAGATGTGTGTCTCTGCAGAGACATCCTCACATGGCAGAAGCAGCTTGCTGGACTCGCATGGCATCCTTACTGAGAGGAGCTCTTTGGAAAAGGGCATGTCTCTACTGCAGCCCCTCACCATCCACACAGCTGCAGACAGATATGTAAACAGATGCTTTGATGAGAAGTCATTTAAAAAGTCTTCAGAAATTTAACTTCAGTGAGGAAGCTTAGTTTAGATAGCTCTAAGTCTACATGATGATTAAGTCTTTAGAGCCATGTTTCATTTTCTTCCAATTTAGGATGCAGTTGATGTTGATAAAACTAAAATTTATAATTAAATAGGTGGTGATATTTCTAGAATATATCAGCTGATTGTTCTAATGATTACTGAGTTGTTCAACTACAGTTGATACTCAAATTGCAGGACTGAGAATAATTGGTTGATTTGATGGTCTGAAACAGCTGATTCTAGGACCTGTGTTTTAGCAGTCTTTTAAACCTTCTTTGCCACTTTAAAACAGGCTCTTTCCATTTTGTATCTATAGGTCTAGCCAACTATTGAAAAACTCAATGTGTATTAAAAAAACCCACTTAGAATAAGCCAGTTTTTAAGGTATAATGTATCGTCATGATGTTCAACGTGTCTCTAGTTCCTCTGTTAATAGGAATATATTTTAGTAAGTAGATTAATGTGTAAAACCTGGCAATTTTATTACCTAAATGAAAAAACAGAGCTGATTTTTTTTTTAGCTGTTCTTTAGATGAAACACTTAAAACTTAAAAGCATTGTTACCATTCTGTGGAAGATTTCCATTCTTGCTCTAAGATCCCAGGTGGAAACAGAAAATCCAGACTGGCTGGTCTCTACGTGTCTAATTCCCTGTGTTTTGTCATGTCATTGTTTAAGAGTCCAAACGTTTCCTGACTGACTTAGCGTGGTGTTTTGAGGGCAGATACAAATAACAACAGCCCTCTCTTGGGACTACATCTAAGCTGCCATGCTTTATGCTATTAAAATAGTGCTTTGCCTACTTTGATGGCAAGAAATTTCAGAACCTATCTCCTTTGCAATGTATTTGTTCAAATTTTTATTCTGAAACTTAACATCTTGGGCATCCTAGAGAATTATTTTTATACTTTTTCTGTGTGTAAAATGATCTTTCTCTGGGAATCTGATAGCAAACTGTATTAGTATAGCTAAAAATCTGTACTTTAAATGTAGAAGGAAAGCAGAGATGTTTTCAGGTTAAAAGAATGCTGTGTTTTCTTATAATAAGTCCTCACTCATCAACACAGATATACCACAGAAATACTTTATAAATTCAGCCTGTTGTAGTCTTCCAGAAAGATTATTTTGCCATAGCAGATCAAATAATATCTGCCAGAATATATGTTGTTATTCATGTTGGCTGAACTCGAATACTGAGGAGATGGATTTTTAGTGATAAACAATAATAATACAGAGGCAGCATAAAAACACGTTCACTGGTGAGACAGACTACACTAGCAGAGATAGTAAAGGCCAACAAACTTCTCAAAATATGAAAGGAGGCATAAATCATTGTTCTCTAACATATCTATTCTACGGCATCCAACTGAACACCAGAGAAAATACTTCAGCAGTAGTCTGAGTTGGCTCTCGGGGTTTGGCCCTTAGCTCCCATGTTCCCTTCCAGGTCACCTTGTGGGATGCCAGAAGCACATCTCACCTCTAGCCTCCCCATGCTATGAAACCAACACATGGTCTTGCTCTGGAGATAGCTTGGCTCATGTTTGCTGTTCTTTCTACCTCTTTTGTTTCACTCTTAATGTTGAGAAACTACCTGCAAGACTGTAAATGTTCAGCTAACACCAAAATTTTCCCAGCCCGCTACATTTTCTGCCCAGCTAAACCCCCTGGAGCTATCACTGGTTAGCTTAAGCGTATGGTGGCATGACTCTGCAGTGCCAGAGCAGTGCCTTAAGGGCTGTACACAAAGCCATGGTCTGAACTGAAGCCAGTTCAGGAAGGTGGTGAAAATAGGAATAAAATCATGGAATATCTTGGGATGATAGTGTCTGCAGTAAGGTAAAACTACACAGCAAATATGAAGAAAATTACCTCTGCTCTTGCTGAAGCAGTGCAGGGGGTGAAGTTGGGGCAGATGAGCATGAGAGAGAGAAATTCTGGTTTGGATTATTTGTTGCAAGCAGACAGCTAGTGCCACTACATGTCCTCCTCGCATTCTTGGCATTAAGGTGTAGGTAGCACTTTGAGCTATGGAACAGCTTGGTTTCTCTGAAGCCTCATTTGCTTAGAATCTGGGAACATGTTCCCCTGCTCCTGGCTGCTGTGATTTCAACAACCAAGGTGTTGATGATGTTCCTGGAAAGAGCTATCACCACACACAGCTCACAGCCAAGCATTCCAGACAAACTGCTTCCCGCAGGTCCATGGTTTGATTGTTTTATGGTGCACTGAACTCTAAAGCCTTTATTTATTTACTTTAAGCAAAATTAATAAAAGATCCCTTCTGTGCTGCGTGGCTGTGACAAGTGGGCTAATATTAGCAGCTTTGCCCCAGGCCACTGCTCAGAAACTGAATTACACCAAATGTCACTTGGTGACCTTGTTATGACAGGAAGACGTGTGATGGAAAGCTGGATTTGTCTTCACACAAGCTATAATATGCCTTTCCTTTCTCTGAGTAGTTCTTTTGCTGGACTCAATCATAAAGGCTTGAAAGAGACCCAACAAGGGGGCTGAGAGAAAAAGAAAAATTTGAGAAGAAACTAGTGTTTGAAGTTCTCTCATTTTAGCTTTAGATTTAGAAGCTAATAGTGCTAGAAAAAAAAAAAAACAAACCAGGAGAAACAGAACAGAGAGATAGCTATGGAATACAAAGGAATTGTATTGAAATTAAAAACTAAATTAACAGTCTCCATTTCTACTCCAAATTGAATTCATATGCTGACAAAGGTTGTTTTGAATAGTAAAAATTATCTCATATGATAAGAAGGGAAATTGTCCCCTGTTGAATAAAGCATCCTGATTTTCAGTTGTCATCACAGCCTCCTGAAAAAAATAATAAGAAAACACATCTGAGAGCTAAAGTTTAAAGGTACATTAGTGTGCTATTTCTATCAGTGAAGGAAAACTATTGTCTGTTTATTATTTCTATTGCTTTCTTCTCCTTAATAATCCTGTCCACAATTTTGGACTCCTCCAAAATTCAGGTTCCTCACAAGCAACTGTGGGTTGTCTCCACCTGTTCTTATTCAGCTGCTGTTGATGAATGAGAGTGCCTTTCACAAACTGCTGGCAAAGCCTGTATGAATGAAGAATATGAAATATTGAGAAAAGATGCATTTCCAGATTAGCTGATTATTCCAGCTTTCACTAAAACTGCACAGTACCATCCATCAAAAAGGAGGTCTGAGCACTTTCCCTGAGACTCATCTCTGCACTATGCTGTGAGTTTGAAAAGTTTTAAAAATCAAATCTAGTAAGCACCATGGTGCAAGGTCTGGGCAAAGAAGGCAAGGACTAAGCTACAGGTAGAGCAGTGCACCAAAAGTCTGTCTCCTGTGCCTGTGCTGCAAGGAGGCAACTGGATAGTGACAGAGGCCGTGGCATCTTTGCAGTCTCTTGGCTTTGCTACTATGGCATGGTGGCAGGAGCGATGTGAGGAAGAAGCTGGGTACCCTGAGGACAGTAGTTCCCTATTGGTTCAGATATTGTGTACATCACATGCTCTTGACCCCAGTTCTCTGTTAATGTCCATAGGAAGCAGAGCTGCATCACCACTGGTCCATTCACCAGATTTATATACAGACATGAAATCTGTCTTCTTGGGCACTTCTTAACTGTTGGAGAGTATATTGGAGCTTTTAAAACAGTTTTCCTAAAGGGTTTTCCATTTGTTTATATAATGTCTGCTGAAAAGAACTGTGGCTACAAAATCTTACATATGTTGCTGAGTTTTGTTGAACATTTATTTTCTGTCTGTAGTAGAGGTAAGTCTACCTGTTGTGTGGAATTACATGGTGTCCCCTAAATGAGCTCTCTGCTTGAATATTACAAGCATTGAAGTCAGAGTACCACACTCCTTGTGGTATTTCAGATATCTGATTTAAAAGCAGATTAGGCACCTCTGTGCTGTTATGCCACATAAGTAGGTGCTAATATAGGCTTTGGAAAGTCTCAATTTTATTGATGAAACACAAGCATTTCTTAAATTTGTTTCTCTTTAGAGGTGACAAGAGCCCACAGTTAATGCCCTGTCATTGATTATAGAGATAAGAGGGTAGTTATTTTGTCATTCAAAATAATGTTATTCACTATGTCTCTGTAGCCAGGCTGGTTGCACACTTATGGAGCTGTGACAGTAGTTTGTTGCATGTGGTAGGCTGGAATAATGAAAACTCTGAGGTAGAAATACTAATCAAACATGTAAATGGGAACTGCCCTCAGCTCTTCTGTAAGTGAAATGAATTAGAGTTGTGAGAATTTCGGTAGAAGATGATGATTCTTTGCAACATTTATTTTTGTTGTAAAAGTTGATTTAGTTCACTGACATTTTATAGAATCAAAGAATAGATTGGGTTGGAAAGGACCTTTAAAGGTCATGTAGTCCAACCTCTGTGCAATAATCAGGGACATTTTCAACTAGATCAGTGTGCTCTGAGCCCCACCCCTCCTGATTTTCAACATTTCCAGGGGACATCTATCACCTCTCTGGTCAACCTGTGCCAATATTTCACCAGTCTTATTGTAAAAAATGTAAAAAAACTTATATCTAAATTTACCCCCTTTTAGCTTAAACCATTACCTTTATCCTATCAAACAGGCCCTGCTAAAAATTTGTTCTCATCTTCCTTGTAAGTCCTCTTTAAGTACAGAAAAGCCACAACAAGGTGTCCCTGGAGCCTTCTCTTCTCTAGGCTGAACAACTCCAGCTCTCTCAGCCTTTCCTCATAGGAGAGGTGCTCCATTCTCTGATCATTTTTTGGGGCTTGTGCCTCAACCTGCTCCAACAGGTCCATGTCTGTCTTACACTGAGGGCCCAGGAGCTGCATGCAGTATTGCAGGTGGGATCTCACTTGTGCAGAGCAGAGGGGCAGCATCACCTGCCTCAGTCTGCTGGCTGTGCTGCTTCTGATGCAGCCCAGGGTTCAGATGACTTTCTGGACTGTCAGCACATATTTTCAGCTTATGTCCAACTTTAATTTACTTTTTAATATCGCTTTTAATAAAAGATTTTCATTTACCTTACAAAGGTTTCACAGTTCTAGGATAAAGGTTGGTGGTATGAGTCAGGCATATAGACCTAAAAATAGGCAGAATATTAAGACTCTTCTGCCCGTGACATAGTGTGCCAAAAGAGCAATTTGAAATGAAGCCTCTTCCAAACAAGTGCACCCATCACTGCTGACTTGGATAGGCTTGCTGCTATTCTTGCAGGTTCTGAAAGATCTGATTTGAAATCTAATGTGAGGAGAGTTTGGTTTTGAGTGTTTTTAATCCTGATGATTTTCACTGAGAGGAATTTTTTATAGACAATGCATAAGAAATTTGAAATCAAATATTTGTAAAGATTCCCTGAGTTTTTCCAGCCATCAAAGGTTTGTAGTATGCATGACTGTATAATATCACTAGAAAGTCCTTTCAGGATCCCAGATTCATTTCAGGAGATTAGATCAGGTTTCTAGACCTTAACTGTTGTATGAGAACATATTTATTTTCATCAAAAGCATTCCTAGAACTGTTGTCTGATCTGCACAGTCTATCTCCAAAAAAGCCAAAACTAAACCCCTCAGATTGATTGTTAAGCTCTAGTAATCAGAGATGGCAGGTGGCAAATTTAATTGTGTTGCAGTATTACTAGCATGGTTTTCTGTGTGAGAGATTGCACATAGTGAAGCACGCAAAAAAGAAGGGTGCTAAGGACAAGGAGATGAAGCATTTTATTGTTCAGGACAGATAGAAGCTAACATTGCCCCATTAAAATTAGTAGAATTGTTAATATTGGGCAGGAAACTGTCCTGGTTTAAATAAAAGGAAGTAAAATCAGCTTCCCTAAAAGTTCTTGAGACTCTCACACAATGGTCATATGAACCATCTCTTAATAAACTGACATGCTGTGATTTTTTTTTCTCTTTTTAGACTAAAAGAGATTAAAAGATGCAAAAATATTTGCATTATGGGGAAAAAAAGGCAAACCCAGGTGGTAGCCAAAAAAAACAGGAGTCAGAAGACAGCTAGCTTTACAGGCCTATTAGTATGTTTTAAAAGATGGTTCATCATGATGATGATCTTTTTTTTTGGCAAAAGCTTTACTTTGTACTGCATCTTGTCTCTTGTCCTTCTTTTGCAATTATATGTCAAAGAAAATACAGCATTTTAAGTACTGTTTGTTGGTGTTATTTGTACCTAAATTCTTTGCTATTCCCAGTCCTTGTTATTGGAAGGGTGGGTGTTCCCTTTCCGTCCTTGCAGTGCAGCCACAGGCTTGACCAGCAGCAGAGATCCCAATCCAAACTCACCTCTCCCTGCTGGAGAGCCAGCCATCCTACTGATGTCTGTAAGACTGGCCATTTTACAATGCTGACAGTAGGCCTTTAAATGTACAGTCCCAACAGCCAAAGAAAGGCATTTGTGCAGATGGCATAATCTGAACATTTGTCATCTCCAAGGACAACCTGTGATGCAGAAAGCAAAAGAAGTGAGGCTTTTCATTCAAGATGTTGTACAAAATGAATTTTAAGGGAGCACTAAATCCTAGCTCCTGGAGACATACATGTCAATATTGATTAATGCATAGCTACCTGACTATCAAACCCCAGCATTTATCTATTCATTGAGCAAAAAACTCTTCCTGTCACAGGAGGTTATTACTCCTGGTAGCTTTCAGGACCATAGCAGCTCTTCTATAATGAGATTTGCACTCATTGTTATGGAAGAAATGAACTATTTCCCCTCAAAATATGGAAATATGTTTGGGCACGTTCAGTGAAAATTAAAGTTACATGATCTGTTACGATGCAGAAGTCAGACTGCCTCCAGGCACCAGTGAGACATGACCAGTAAATATACTGCAAACACATTGATAAGACTATCTGTCACAGTCAGGCATGCAGAAGTTTAAGAGAGAATACAGATACAGATCATATTTACTCTGTTTTATTTTACTGTAGTTAGCTAAAAGCCAGAATCATAATACTCTGTTGCATCTTTTTAAAAAAATATTCCATTGAGCTTGTTGGTCGGTTTTAATCAAGGTCTCAATGATAATTAAGAGCCTACAAAATTTATCAAAGAGAGCAGAGGAAAGGTCATTATGTGAATATTTGCAAATTCACTCCACCAACTTTTACACTGTTATTCTGCTGGCCAGTCTCTTGTGATTGCAGCAGCTGTGCTCTATGTGAAGATCACATAGCAATACAGGCACAACCGGGAGCCTCTGACCAATGTTCCCACCAGATTTTACATCAGTCTTCTCTGGGCTTCTGATGCTTGTGGAGAAGGCTGTTTCTGGACACATTTCTTCTTACTTCAAAGCTCTAGGAGCAAGAAAACGCTGTAAGTGAACTTTGACATAAAGATCCAGCTACAGGATAAAGAGTCTCCAGAGCTACTGGCAGTTGCTTGCCCTCACTGTCCCACAGAGATTGTTTAGACTACCTCAAAACATATTTTATCTGACATGACGATCCTATTTATCCACAAAGTGTCCTTTCCTAATGACTGCTTTCCATATCCTACTTTAGTAGCATGATCCTCTTATTAACCAGGGTTTAGTACTTCCCATAAACTTTAAACAGGAGGAGTCAACATGGATTCACCAAGGGGAAATCCTGTTTGACCAACCTGATGGCCTTCTATGAGTGCATAACCAGCTGGCTAGATGAGGGGAGAGCAGTGGGTGTCATCTACCTTGACTTCAGCAAGGCTTTTGACACTGTCTCCCATAACATCCTCATCAGAAAGCTCAGGCAGTGTGGCTTGGATGAGTGGACGGTGAGGTGGATCGAGAGGTGGCTGAATGACAGAGCCCAGAGGGTGGTGATCAATGGCACAGAATCAAGTTGGAGGCCTGTGGCCAGTGGAGTTCCACAGGGATCAGTTCTGCGGCCAATCTCATTCAACATCTTCATCAGTGACCTGGATGAGGGAACAGAGTGTACCCTCAGCAAGTTGGCTGATGACACCAAACTGAGAGGACTGGCTGATTCACCAGAAGGCTGTGCTGTCATTCAGCGGGATCTCGACTGGCCTGATAATTGGACAGAGAGGAACCTCATAATGTTCGAGAAGGACAGGTGCAGAATCCTGCGTCTTGGAAGGAACAACCCCATGCACCAGTACAGGCTTGGGGTTGACCTGCTGGAGAGCAGCTTTGCAGAGAGAGACATGGGAGTCCTGATTGATAATAAACTGAACATGAGCCAGCAATGTGTCCTCGTGACCAAGAAGGCCAATGGCATCCTTGCGATGCATCAAGAAGAGTGTGGCCAGCAGGTCAAGGGAGGTTCTACTCCCCTTCTACTCTGCCCTGGTGAGGCCTCATCTGGAGTCCTGTGTCCAGTTCTGGGCTCCTCAGCTCAACAGGGACAGAGAACTGCTGAAGAGAGTCCAGCACAGGGCCACCAAGATGATCAGGGGACTGGACCATCTTTCATATGAGGAAAGACTGTGGGAAGTGGGGCTGTTTAGTCTAAAGGATTGGAGACTGAGGGGGAATCTCATTAATATTTACAAAGATCCAAATAGTGGGTGTCAGGAGGTTGGGGCATCCTTTTTTTCTGTTGTAGCTAGCAACAGGACAAGGGGTAATGGGATGAAGCTGGAACACAAAAAGTTCCACCTAAAGAAAATACTATTTCACTGTGAGGATGACAGAGCAGTGGCACAGGCTGCCCAGAGGGGGTGTGGAGTCTCCTTTGGAGGTCTTCAAGACCTGCCTGAACATGTTCCTGTGTGACCTGATCTAGGTGGACCTGCTTCTGCAGGGGAATTGGACTAGATGATCTCTAAAGGTCCGTTCCAATCCTGCCATTCTATGATTCTATGATTCTAAACTTTCAGTAAAGCAAACTTACAAATAATAAGCCACTGGGCAGTTACTAAAGGTCTTCTATTAAAAATATATAAATAACTAGGAAGAGTAAAAGAGATACTTTCATAATATTTTTTATGTTTGCCATGTTTAAGTGAAAGTAAAATGTATTTATTATTATTGCATCTACTACAACCCCTCCTACAAGCAGGACAAACTCCTTGACTAGTTTATAGTGAGAGAACACTGTGTCATTTTTGAAGTTCAATACATATTTTGAATTATTATCCTTACCTATTCTGTTCTCTGGGCTAGATTTCCTCCCTCCTCCCACCACTCTACTGTTTTTGTAATTTTTTAATTATCTGAATATTTCTGTGAATCAACGAATAAGGAAGTGTATCTTGTTCAGATAAACTGGCACATGCTTGGAATCACAGATGCAAAACAAAGGACTTTTTTGCAGTTAATGGAACTTCAATGAGCACCTGTAGGTTTTTCGGTCCTCAAAGTTTATTGAATTCAGGGAAATAGTTGTGGTCTCTTCCGACAGTATCTGTGATGGATATAGAATTTTAATAATGTTCATAGAACTGCATGAAGAACACCGAAAAAACCCTAATGACTATATAATTATTTTTTTTAAATTACTTGCTTCTTGCATTTTAACTAAGAACCAATAAAAATATTTTTTTTCTACAGGTATTAAGAATAGGGTTTAATTAATTATAATCTATGGATGTTTTATTAATTCATTTTTGGTTCTTTACCCAACCTGTACCAGGTCTCTGAATGGCATATGCAGGAAATATAAACCACTGGGTGGCTCTTGAACCTCACACATCTATTATTTCTATAAGTGAAGCATAGTTTTTCCTTTACCAAAACAATGACTTTTAATAAAGTGGAGGATAGCTGTTGCCTAAATGGGAATATAAAGGATTTTCTGTAGTATGTTTATGATTTATCAGATTAATTTTGAAAGGTCAAAAAAATCTATATGGTAGGTTTTATTTTTTAAAAATCTGTATATTCATGCACATTTATGCTTGAATTATTTGTTCTTATGAATCCTACAGAAGTAGATTCATCTTAAGGTAAGACTATAATCAAATTTCTCTCTGTTCTCTCTAATGTGTTCCAGAGAAAAACAATAAAAAAGTCAATGGGCTCAAGGAGAAACAGAAAGTAACATTTCTCCATGGTAAGGAACTCAAATGTTGTACATAGGTATTGTAAATGGCTTTCCTAAGGATAAAAAGAGGCTTTATAAGGTAGTCTGAGAATTCTGTAAGGTACTTTATGTACAACTTTTAACTGCTTTTGGGGAACAGTTGTAAATTGGACTTTTTTAAAAAAATCATCATTTAATTTTTCACCTATGCCTAAAATCTATTTAGTGACAAAAAGACAAAAATATACTAGACAAAGAATCACCACTCAGAGGCAAAGATTGGTGATGACAACCTATGCAAACAGCTCTATGAATCTTCTGCAATTACAGGCTACTGAATGATGCTGTCATAGAAAAAAACCAAACTAGTGGATTTATTTCTTCCATTGAGGTAACATCTATGAATTACCCTGCTGCACAGCTCCACTGTGTTCAGCAAGTAGTAAGGACTACCATCTCTGTCCTAGAATGCTTTGCACTGTTGTAGTCTTATAAGGGCTATGATCACAGAATCACAGAATGGTGGGGGTTGGAAGGGACCTCTAGAGATCATCTAGTCCAACCCCCTCCTAAAGCAGATCCACCTAGATCAGGTCTCACAGGAACACATCCAGGTGTCTCCAAAAGTAGGAGACTCCATAGTCAACCTGGTCAGGGGGTATATGTCTTCTGGATTCTGCCACTGCAGGGAACTGCAGAGTTGTGAACTAGGATGGATATTTACTCTGTAGAGACAGTAAAAGCCCATTGTCTCTGACCTTGTGACACTCCACAGGGTGGGGGGAAAAAAAAAGCAGAATCAGCAGTAAATGCTGACTCTCACAGTTTTACCTTTGAGGTTGTTTTAGCTTTCTCTGAATAAAGATCTCTCAGCTCAAAGAAGAGAAGTACTGGAAAATTAGCAGGCCTGAAGTAGGCACAAGGGACTAGCTTCTATTTATTATTTGAGGAACAATCTGACATTCAGGATTCTTGTAGTAAGATGTAAAGCTACTGACCTGTAAGACTTAACTACTATGCCTGAAGCTAACCATAGAGAAGTGAGGGAATGAGAAGACACATCTAGACAGCTGCAGTCACAGCCAGTGCACAAAAGGGCATTCAGCTTAAAGTCAAAGTCAGATGTCAGAAAAAATAAAGCAAGGAGTACAACTCCAGAATGGAAAAACTTCCTAGAAAAACCCAAAAGATAAAATCCTGTTTGGCATTAAAATAGTCACTGCAAAATTGCTAAAGTTGAGCTGTCTGCAAGAGACATTTTACACATTCAAGTGATGCAGTCAGTGTGAAACGTAATGTGTTACCATCACCGTTTCTCACCTCTTGGCCTCCATCAAAAAGTTAGCAGCCTAAGTGAGTAATTGTATCATTTTCAACAGAAGGCTTAATTATTGAAGAAAGTGAACGTATTTTCTGGAGGGGCACTGATGTTTTTCTTTTTCTTCCCACAATAAAAAATGCCCCAAACAACAGAGTAGCAGCCAGGAAAACACAAATCTGCTACAGCTGTGAAAATCCCCATTTAGAATTCTCATGCAGTATCAGTTCTAGAAGTCAGTGTTATTTTCAAGCCACTCAAGTCAGGCAAGACAGAAAATACTTGTGATAAACTATTAAAGAATTCCTAGCAGAAGATAAAAGCAACAAGAAGGAAGATGCAAAGGAAAAGACTATTCAACATGTTGATAAGGGGAAAATGGCAAAAACTTGCTATGAATGTGGGTTTATTTGAGAAAAGAGTATTGTTCAAGGTGGAATACATGATACTTTTTTTTTTTCTCTGGAGAAAAAAAAGGTATTAACATCAAGGCTAACAAAGATGCAAATAAAGGGAAAAGAAAACCATCAGTTCTTCCCATGGCAACTCCAGTTACCACAACTGTCCAAGAGGACAAGAATTCAAGAATTAGATCCTGAAGACAGATTTTGTACTTGTCTTGGACTGTAATATAATCAGCTCAAGAACTGATGGTGACAAATGTATGGAAAAAAAGTGCCATGGGAATTTACAAAGATAAATCAAATAACATTGAATTGTGAATATGACGCCACAAGAACCAAAAGGTATTTGTCACTGCAGTCAAACAAATCTGATTGCAGAGTGCCAAGGCCCTCCATAACTCTTGAACTAAACTGAAAAATTATAACCTATGATTTTCGCCTTCAAAGTAGAGTGTGCAGAATTAAAGGTCCGATTCTCTCCAGCAATCAGAGAATGAGTGTTTGGCAATGTGAGGACACACAGGACTTGCTTCCCTCCTTACTTTGTCATCTGATTCAACTCCTTGTATTAAGTTTGCCTGTAGTTTTCCTGAACAGAAGTTTTTCTGCCCAGCAAGCACTGGCACATGCAACAGAAATTCTGAAAATATGTCCTCTTTATTACTAAAGCATACCTTAAAACTCACTGTTATCATTATCCCAGAAACTGTGTTCTGTAAAGATGAGAATTGAGTTAGGCTACTGTTCTGGTAAAGTATGGATCTCTTAGTTTATTCCTAAATGGATTCTTAAATAGCCTCTTGAAACCATTTTTTAAAAGAGTTGTCATCTGTACATCCTTAAAGTTCTTTGACACAAGATAACCAGAGTGGCATTGTCTTCCCATCCTTTCTCAACTCTTACAGGGGTTTTCACTTTCAAGTAACAAAATTTAGCCCCGATAAATAAAAATGTTACTTCATTCACATTCTATATAGGTTCTCATGCACCCATATCGATATATCTTGATATCTGGCAGTACTTAAATCAGCCTATATCAGCTGTTTCCCTTCTCAGACGGACAAGCTTCTGTTTTTCTTTTTTCTCCTCAAATATTATTTCATATTTTAATTTTGATAGAGAAGGGAATGAAAAGTCTGTAATGGTCTCAAGTTGCCTGGGAACATCAGTGTCATGGGTTTGTTTGGTGCCATTTCTGGTAATGGGGAAAGGGCTGTAAAGATGGCTCCTGTAAGAATTTTCTCAAAACTTGCCCTGACTCTGAATCAGACCCATTTCTAGGGCTGAGACTTATGGGGTGCCTCCACAATCACTTTTTAAGAAGTCCAAAGAGGAATGTTCTTCCCCTCTTCCTGTTCTTCCTTCTTTTCCAACTGGCAGTGGGAGGAGGTGTTGGAGGAGAGAAAAGAAATCATGAGGACTCTAAGGTCAGGGAGAGAAGAGAGGAAGAGGTGTGCTGGAGCAGACATCCCATTATATCCTGTAGGGAAATGGTAACTGTCCTGCATCCTGTGGAGAGGAGCGGTGAAGCTGAGAGTTGTTGGTAGTTCATAGAGGACCCCATGCCAGGGGTAGTGATCATGTCTGGAGGAGACCATGGATTTGTGAGAGGGTAGCATTGCAGCAGAAGTTGCCCAGAATGCTGCAGGCCACAGAGGAGTCACACTGGAGGAGTTTGTGAGCAGAAGCCGTAGATGTTGGGAAGAACCCATCCCAGAGAGGTTCATCAAAGACTGTGTCCCAGGGGAGGGACTCCGTATCAGAGTAGGGGAAGAATGCAAGGAGTTGTCCTCTGCTGAGAAGACAGAAGTGGCAGAGCTCAGCTGTGAGAGCCTGACCACATCCCCCTTTCCCTGCCCCCCTGAGCCGTTGAGGTGGGTGGAGGTAAATATATTGGGAGCAGTGAGCTGCACCTGGGAAGAAAGGAGGGATGGGGGAGGGAAATCTTAAAGTGCTGGTTGTAATTTTCTCAATCATCCTACTCTCTTTGTATTTTCAGTTCTGTTCTGTTATAGGTAGTAGAAAAGACTTTCCTTACTTTCCTCTCTAAGTTGAGTAGTGGAGTCTGTTTTACCCAGAACCTTAACTGGCAGTGAGCCCTTCCTGCTCTTGTCTCAATCTGCAAGGTCCTTGATTATCTTTGTTCCTCACATTTTGCTGGGATCCTCTGCCATATGAAGAAAGGTGGGAGTGGGTGAGAGGTTAGTGAGCAAGAGACTACATGGTGCTTTGTTGCTGTCTGGGCCTAAACCATGACAATTATTCGACCTTAAACAGCATCAATTTTGTCAAGCGTTTTTCTAGCAGATGTGCTAGTATAATAAGGAATGAACGTTGATTAGTCCTATGACTGATGTTACACAGAAGTTTGCAGCATTCTACTATGATTTTATAACTTAAAAAATGCTTTAAACTGACATATTATCATTGCCAGGTGAAATATACACCATCATGCTCCTCATCATATTCAATTCCAAATTATCTTCATTGTCTCAATGAGTGTCAAACACTTGTATATTTAAAAAGAGGAAAAACCATCCTCCAAATGAAAAATAGATGAAATAGAAGTTCTTATTAGAAACAGATGATGACAAAGGAGCCATAACAATACACCAAGAGCAGCTATGTAATAAACTAAGACCTTAATAGGCAGCAAAGCATGAATAAAACTGCATTAAATAATAATAATACACATGTCAAAGCTAAGATGTCTCATGGAAGGTGGCAGAGAGCATTTCAAAACTTAAATATTTTAGTCAAGAGCACAGAAATACACGTATAGTATGCATTTGACTGTTGTCAGAGCCTTCATCCTTGGTCCAGTGAACTTCCTGACATTCTGTTGATGTGCTCAGGCTGTGACCTGCACATATATCAAAAAGCTGGTAGAGTGCTATTGGTGTATAGCTCATCAGTCTCATGGTAAACAGCAGGGAGATCCAGACTGTCTCTCTGTTCCTCACCTCCCCTCTCACAGCTGAGTAGGCTCTCTGCTGATATCCTGTCCTCAAGACAACAGGTTTTTCAGGCATATTCTTATAGGACCACACAGGATACCAGCCAGTTATTTCAATGACTCGTTAATTAGAGCTTTAACTTGGCTATGAGGATGAGCCTAAATGTACTTGGTGGCACAAATGAGGCTGCGATTCATCAGACTACATATATCTGAGCCAAACAGCCAACAGGCATCAGGAAGCAGAGTATACAGTACAACCTTCTCAATAGTATGGAAGGCTCAACTTTTCTCATCTCACAGTAAGTGCCAAAAGAGTTCAGCTGAAACACAGCTCAGTTGTGCCTAATTATCTTCTTGACTATAAACTGAGCTTAGCATGACTTGATTTTGAACTTATAAAATAATTAAAGAAAATATATTGTCTCTAAAAAAAATTGTTCTGGCAACTTCTCTTTCTAAAAATAGCATTTGATAATAAACTAAACTGTGCCCTTGTGGCCAGGAAGGCCAACGACATCCTGGGATGCATCAAGAAGAGTGTGGCCAGCAGGTCAAGGGAGGTTCTACTCCCCTTCTACTCTGCCCTGGTGAGGCCTCATCTGGAGTCCTGCATCCAGTTCTGGGCTCCTCAGCTCAAGAGGTATAGAGGAGAGAGTCCAGAACAGGGCTACCAAGATGATCANTTAAAGTGGTTTCCAAGTACTGACTTGGGCTCAACCATATAGCATGCAATATATTAATGAGTTTACCTTTCAGCAGTATGTTATGCTTGCATGGTTACTTTTAAAAACAGAAGTTCTCAAAACCATAAGGCTTTCTATTCTGTATTTATTTTGAATTTATATCTATAAATAGAGCTTACTACTTTGGTTCTTTATATTACAGGAACTGCTTCCAGATATCTGAAAATAGTTAACTATAATTTTGTCTTGCTGTAGGTCTTAAACAAAAGTCTGAAGATTAGTATTTGTAAACTGACACAGCAGTGAGATGCTGCTGCTGAAAAATATGAACATAGAGCATAATTAAATAAGTCCAAGATCAATGGCTTTCAAATGCATGAACATTCAATGCTAGCAGAAATCATTAGGTATTACAGGTCGTAATTAGTACTAATGTTAATTAGCAAAGTAGCACAACATATTCTGAAAGATGATGAGAGGTCATGAGTGACCCTGCTGAAACTAAAGAAAGGAAGGGCTACACAATGTCTCTTTGAAGAAGGAGCACAGTATGATTATATACGCACAGACTTTGGAATGCTAAAAAAATAGCACTTTTAGTCACTTATAAGTAAATTAAAAGTCCCCATACTTACAATAAAGCCCATTAGAAAAGAGTGTTTTGCTAGGCCAAAGGCAGTTCAGTTCAAGAGTAAGTACTGACTAATCTTATCCATGTATTAAAAGAAGTTTTCTTATTGTAACAGAAAGCAATGATAACAGCTACTGGTCTTTCTTGCTAGCAGTATCTTGTGCTTCCCAGAAGATTATGGAACTGTGAAAAACATTGGTAACATCTCAGTTCCTCTGTGTGTGAGGGAGAAGGAGTGGAAGCTGGAATAAACAAGCCTGAAATTCCAGAAGAATAAAAAAAACAGTTGTTCTTCATCAGCAAGACTGATGCAATTTGTCATCACAGAATGAGAATGGCAAAAGGTTTAATTCAGCAGGGATGAATGACAGATCTTTCTCTCCTGGAGACTTTGCCATCAGGTTTACTTCCATGCAGCCAAGAACACTTGTAGACTTTGCAGTCTTGTTCAAGTCCTCTTGGGCTGCCATTTAAGACCTTTTGCTTTGGAGACGGGCTATGACTTGAATGCTCAAGTTTGGCTTTACACCCTATGACAACTTTCTCCTTCAAGGCTCCCTGGGCAAAATAAGAGGAAATATTGTGATGCTTCAGAGTACGTATAGTCCAATAGAAAATAATTTCATTGGAAAAATTTAATTAGCTTTACTTACAATAAATTCCTAGTGCACATTACAGCAAGAACATAGAGTTAATTTTATGAAACCTCTTAGTATTTCTGGGGAAAATGTGTCACTACAGGGTTATACTAATTGAAGCTTGGCCAACAGGTCCTGGTATCAATACAGAAATCTCCAGAGGAACATGTAACTTTTCTGTATGAGAGGTTTTAATCAGACTCCTACCCAATATCTTGTTTGCTTTTACTACTGAACAAAACCCACCTGCCAAAGTAGAGGACAATGACAAGTGAAACAGTGGTTTCTGCTCAAAGTAGAGGGAATTGAGTCTTCCTCTGAGCAACAGTAGAGGATCTGTGTTCTCCCTTCACCTTCAATCACATCACTAGTTAGTCTTCACATGTTTTTGTTTGTTGAAGGCTCATATTTTTCAGGAAATGATAATTTGTTCACTCCTGAAAATTGTTTTTTTCCTGAGGAGCTCCATTCAGAGTGATCTTTTTCTCTTGCAACATGCCCAGCGGTGAAATCATAAAATCATAGATTCATTTCACCTGGAAGAGATCTTTAAGAACATTGAGTTCAGCCTTCTTCCTAGCCATATTAACCACTAGACCATTTCTCTAAGTGCAATATCCAACCATCTCTTAAACACATCCAGGAGCAGTGACTCCACCACCTCCCTGGGTAGGCAATTCCATCGCCTAACAAAACATACTGTGTCATTCAAGGATCTTGTTGTAAAAGATGTGTGTGGAGAGAGTGAAAATAGGTAAATAAGAGTTGGACTGCTCTAAGAAAGATGTGGAAAGAGAGCTGGGTGCAAATTCCCATGGCATCAGGTTCTGTCAGTTTTGCTCCTCCCACTGTTTTTCCTTGTCTTCAACTCAAACCAGTTGATCTCTGTTCTTTTCATCCTACCTGCAGGCAATCAGCAATGCTTCTTTTGATGAAAGAAGCATTTCTGGGCTTCTGTGAAAAGTATGCTAGGAAACAGCAGGATAGCCCCCAGGTCATGAAAACTACTTTTTCCTGTATCAGAAAAGAAGCCATAGCAATGGTGATAAACATAAGAACTCACTGGCAATGACAGATTTCTACCTGTGCTGGAGAATGGGAAGATGAATTGGACACTTGCAGTAAGAATTGTTAGGAAACTAACAATTACAGCACATAAAAGTGGAAATGAGACTTAACTGAACAACCACATGCTCTGCAGAGGTGCTCAGTACCACAAATGTCTCCCACAGATGTTTCAAATACAATGAAAGTCTTCAATTAAGATGCTCATTTGAAAGACCAGGCAGGAATAAACAGAGCAAAAGAAGGTTAAACTGCAAAATCAGGTATCCTACCAGGTTATTAGCTGCACAAAGAACCATTTCTTCACATTAAATTGGCTTGGTTTCCTCTTGCCAAGTTAGAGGTTCATGCAGTACTACAGAAAAATGGGAACGAAACTGTAGATGTGATAAACCTTTTAATGCTGGTTCTTCCACAACTACATGGAAATACAGGGGCTGAGAACTCTCCTGTGCATTGTATTGACTTTGAGTCTTTGACTGCAGGCTTATTTACCCTCTAGGGAAACAGGTTGTATTAAATATAATTAAATGAAGCATAGCAAAGAGTACTGTAGCAAGGATCTGATCCAGAGATAATGATAAACTAATTAAATTGAACCAATAAAGGCTGGAAACAATAATCATAATCTGATTATTGCATTTTAAACGAGAAAGAGAAGACTGCATCATGGAGAAGACTGTATAATACCCGTACTCAATACAGTAAGGTTCAAGTGAAACCAACCACCTAGCCCCATTACATCCAAACCTACCATGTGAAAGGCCGTAGTACCTGCTAAATCATCATGTCTTCAATAACTCTGTACACAACATCCATATTTTCAATACTATTACAAGGCAAAATTTGACAAGAGAGAATAAGATCCAAAGGGCAGTGATTGCAGGCAACCAGAACAAATGGAGAAAGCATACATAGCCATTTTACTGGTAATTGAAAGAAGAGAAAGAGCTGGGTGATCTTTTTCTTGTATTAGTATGGGCTAGCTCCTTTCTGGCCTTGATGCCATCTCAGCCTACAGCTGTGAGTGCCTTGTTGGTGAAATTATTTGTGTAATCCTCTTTAGGTGGAACAGGCATAAACTGATCAGTTGTACACTGAATGCAGTTAATCCATGTTACTGAACTCGACTTTACTTTGCAGATAACTTGCATTTATTTTTTTTCAGTGTTGAAGGGCTGGTGGTGTTTGTGATGGGAGTAGTTAACTCACTGTGATACCTGTCTGCTGCTTTCTGCTTTCATTCTGCTCTTCATATGGCTGATTAGACATGGGTACTGGCTTTATTTACAGCTGGTTGAGTTTCCACATGTATTATCTCCCTAAACTATTTAAGAATGGTTTATTCTTAAAACATACATTTATAAGCTATATAAAGGACAAGTTGATTGATGTATGATCAGATACAAACTGTCAGAACTGGGTGTAGCTATTTATTACTTATGTGTCATAATCTTCCTTGTCAGTAGTTACAGTAATCATAGAATCATAGAATGGAAGGGGTTGGAAGGGACCTTTAGAGATCATCTAGTCCAATTCCCCTGCAGAAGCAGGTCCATGTAGACGAGGTCACACAGAAACTCATCCAGGCAGGTTTTGAAGATGTACAGAGATTGGTAGTCTGTGCTAGGTCTCTGACACCTTCACAGTAAAAT
>WBNH01011231.1:60577-213779 GCA_013401255.1 Urocolius indicus | reverse complement strand
GGACTAGATGATCTCTAGAAGTTGCTCCCAACCCGAATCATTCTGCGATTCTGTGAAGGGGTGATGGGTAGACAGAGACTCAAGGGACTGGTGCATCTTCCTTATGAGGAAAGGCTCCAGGAACTGGGGCTGTTTATTTTAGAGTAGAAGAGACTGCGAGAGAATCTCATTGATATTTGCACATATCTAAATGGTGGGTGTCAAGAGGTTGGGGCATCAATTTTCTGTTACATCTAGTAACAGGACAAGCGGTAATGGAAAGAAGCTGGAACACAAAAAATTCCATTTAAACACAAGAAAAAACTGTTTCACTGTGACAGTGAGGGAGCTCTGGCACAGTCTGCCCAGGGAGACTGTGGAGTCTCCTTCTCTGGATCTTTTCAAACCCACCTGGACGCGTTCCTGTGTGACCTGATCTAGGTGGACCTGCTTCTGCAGGGGATTGGACTAGATGATCTCTAAAGGTCCCTTCCAACCTCTACCATTCTGTGATTCTATGATTCTGTGATTCTATGATTCTCTGAATAAGGTGGAAGATAGGAAAGGAAGACAAAGGCACCCGGCCATACAACAGGACCTGCTAACAATACACTAGGCTGATAAAAGTGTAACCAAAATACATGGAAGCAGGAAAGACAACATTTTAAAGAGATTTCCAGCTGATCCCAAGAAAAGGATTTAGAGCATATCTGTGCTCTTAGGGAATTAATCAAGAAAGATACAGTTTATTCTCAATTTTTTCAGTAGTTTGCTGTGTGGCTGTGCACATCATTACCTTATTTTTTTTTTTTTTTTGCCTCACTATGTGTCTATATTCACTATGTTAATAACATCATGAGCAAATAAATAAATGAAATATCTAAACTACTTGAGAGGGCATGGTATGGGGCAGCAGGCCAGTCTCTGCCTGGGACTTGCTCCAGAGCAGTGCTGTAAGGGTTGTACCCTTAGTATGAATGAAATATCCTAATATTGATAAAATTCTGGTAAAAAAAACCCCTGATGCTTCATTATCAAAGAGAAAACTTTTGCTACAGTAAAGAGGATCTCCATGCTTCAAGGTCTAAGCAGTCTCCTAACCACCTATTTTTAACTCTCTCCCTTGCCTTATAGCCCAAAACAGTAAGAAAGAGAAAGGGAAAAGATGTGATCAATAATTAAAAGGCTGGAAATGAACAAATGGAATTAATTGTTCCAAGAAGGATGAGGAAAGGAACCTGAGAAATAGAATTTATCTTTATTTCTCAATCTGGTAGACAATTTGCAAAGAATCTTTAAAAAGAGAGAGTCTGAGGTTATATATTCATGAGTTCAGGTTTCTGAGTGATACAAAATGGACAGGGGGGTTTCAGTTTTGTTTTTTTTCTCTTTTTACATTATGCTTTCTCATTTTATAACACTTCTCAGACTTGAATCGTTCACAGCAGATGGCTCCGTGAATACTGGATATTTCCATAAATAATGACAGATTTCCCTCCAGTCTCCCCACCCTCCTCCACTCCACGTGCCCAAGTCTTTTGTGTCCTATCTGCAGATACACATTCAAATTCTGGTCAGCAAACAAGCTTATCTAGTACCATTGTCATTCCTGCAAGCCCAGTAGAATCAGTACAACAATAAACTCATCATCCCAACTGATTCAAGAGTGTTTTTTCAAGCAATTCTGAGACAGAAGGGAAAATGTACAAGGCATTTAATGCAATTGAATACCTCCACCAGTAACAGTAGAGAACCACTGCAGAAAGCATCCTAATGCTCTGCAGCACTGGCAAGACAGATTTCCCCAGCATTGACTTTTAGTTCAGTGGTGGCAAAGCAACATACTCAGGTCCTCTGGATACCTTGGCCACTGAAAAAGCTCCAAGCCTTATGGCATATGAGGAATTGGCCTTAAATTTAGCTATTGGAAATCTGTCTGCACAGGAGCAATTTCTAACAAAACAAGGAACCTCAAAGAGACCAAAAGAGCACAAAAATCCATGATGCTGGGATGCAGTATTTCTGTTTGATCTACCTATGATAAATGATGTTTTACGCTATGGTCTTACAGAGATAAAAGCAAGGTGGCTTTTAATTCAAGACATTAAGAAGAAAATATTAAGAGATTCTTATCAGAGCAATAATTCATGGTTAACTTATTGCTTCAAGTGCTCATAATCTGCCATCCGTATACATTTCTATCAAATGACCCTGTAAATAATTAATAGATCTAATTCTGTCAGTGTTGCCACGGCAGGTTTCCCTGAAGAAGGTTAATGCTATGATTTAATTCTTTATTTATGTGATTAGCAGCCCTAATCAGGCTGTTTTTATGAGGTCACAGGCAGCAGATTATCACAACTGACTGGCCTGGCAGGAACCCTTCAGCACTTGGTGTCTGAATGATACTCAGCTCTGCCTCACTCCAGGTGCCCATAGGAAACTGCCAGCAGGTACAGGGGACCAGAGCCAGGTCCCTAGCTGGGCACCAAACACCGTTTCACCCTTTCCAGGAAGTATGACCCAATTTAGATAGCCATGATAGTCCAGTTAAAATATGGAAACAAGGAGTTCCTGAAATGTATCAGCCCCAACATTCATCTATGCCACCTTCTTGTTTCAGTGTCCAGAAAAGGAAAGACAAGAATATTGCTATAAGGAGATATAGGATAATCTGTCAGTACAGCAATGCCTTAGGTTCATCTATAATAGTGTTTGGATTAAATCCAAATGACGATCCTCCTCATGTCAACCGGGCAGTTATTGGATTCTTCATGCTTAACACTAGGGAAGGAAATGATAGAAGTGCAGTATGTTTAAGATCTCCTAAGTCTGAATTTCTGTGTATGCAAAACCTTTAAGAACCCAAAGAAAGCAGAACTGAAGTGCCTTTCTTTCATTCCCTTGTTCTTTTTTTGCTATTTTTTTCCACAACACAGTCCAGCTCTTTAGAGCTCTCCATGCTGCTGAAAGTATTAAGGGCTAAATGCCAATATTCATTTTCATAAGGACAGCCATGACCAGAACATTCACCTCCCACCTAGTGGGTGTCCTCACTCCTCGTGAGAAGGGCTGTCAAGGGACCCTCTGCTGTCAGCCATTCTGATTTTAAAAGGGTTTACAGTAATAATGGAGCACTGAAGAAGCACAGCCTGCCAGAGTAAGAAATAGTGAGATCTCTGTATTTTATTATTCACAGCCTCCATTCAGACTGGTTGAGAAGGGCAGGAGAAACAGCTCAGATGTTTCTTTTCCTCCTTCTGCTTCCCTTCTTCCTGTCAACAAAGGTATCTTCCTGTCTCTTTACTGACCAGCTTTTGTTGTTGTTGTTGTCTGTGGGGCTGTTTTTTGGTTCTTTTTTTTTTTTAATCACCAAATCTTGTTTCCCCAGCCAAACTGCCTTCAGCTCCTGTTCTGTTTATTATACTCGTCACAGAAAGGGATGAAAAGGAATGAATCTTGGAAGAGAAACAAAAGCCTGCAATAAGCTGTACTCTCAATTACCCTGTAGCATGCTGACTGGGAACAAGAAGACTTGCCACGCTGACATATACAGCTGAAAATTGGGTTTGCCATGTACAGTGGTGTTGAAGAAAACCTTTCACTGTATCTCTCACAGATTGCCACTGTGCTATGCCCTGTGTGAGCACTCCACCTCTTATTGGCACAGGTATAAAAATGTTCTTTGGACAACAGACAGCTCAGGTAAGCTCTGGAGAAATCAAAGTAGGAAAGCAGATAAAAGGCTAGTGTTATTTCTATCACTAACTCATGAACAGGTTTTTTCTGTCTAACAATTTCCACCTTGGCAAGCTCCGGGTCACTAAAACAACATCCAGAAGAACGATTAAAGATATTGATAAAGATCCCACAAAACTCATTGTTCTCACAGAAATGCAGAAAATTCTTTCATTTCCAAATGTTGGCTAACCCCAGGTCTCCATCAGGCTGGGCACTTTTCTGCCTTACTCACACACCTGCTCAGTTTCCTGTGATAATATCCCACTGAAAACAATAGAAACTCAGTGTGTAAGACCAAGGACATGATTTTTATTGCTGGATGGGATGGACCATCCGGATTTCTAGGAGGCTACAGACCAAAATGTCTCACTTAGGAATTTGAGTGCTATGTATAATAAAAAAAAGACACAGTCTCTTTGTCACAATTCTTGCTGGTTTAAGCTACCATTAAGGCTTGCAACACCATCCAAATACCTCTATACAAACCCTAGCATAGGGGTGGGGATGGCAGTTGCTGGCACAGAGTATTATAAACTGTTCCACCAGGAACTGAGAGTGCATATGAATCATTGTCCTATGATCTGGCTCCTGGGTCTGGCAGTATTCCCATCAGGAATCCTCTGTGGGGCACAATCCCATGTTGTACTTTGGGTTTAGTATAACTATGCAGGACTGAGTGGTGTATAAGCTACTCTGTCTCTGCATAGCTGCCCCTGCCACTCTGCTCCTGGCAGGGGACATTAGCCACTTGTTTCAATATGTTATTACTTTCCATCATTTTAAAAGAAACCACGGAGATAACAGCAATATTCTCCCTCAACAGGCAAATAAGAGAGGAAAGTGCTGAGCCCACCACACTGCCTGCTCAGGCTGCAGATTACTGCAGGACCTGGGAGAATAGCTGTAGAGAGCTTTCCTAAAGACCCTACTGAGGCGGTGTCACACACAGAGCAATGTCCTCGTTATTCTCATACAGCAGCAAGCAGCTGTAGGGGACCCCGGAGACCAAGGGGGAGGGAGTAGAGCATCCAGGCAGCCTCTCATACATCTTCACCTGCAGCAGCTCCAGCTGTGGGCAGCAAGCCAGCCTGCACTTGAGGAGGGGAGGCAATCGCTACCTGTTTGGTTTGTACTGGATGGTTTTCTGGGGCTTGGCATACGTTTCTTTTTTAAGGAAGTGTTTATCTTCTGACAGCTTTCTATTTGTTTTATTTACAAACAAAACCTCTGCTGAAGATCTCTTACTCCCACAGTTCTCCTTGGCTTTTTTCACTAGGGGAGGAATTAATCCAGATAAGCGGAGATTGATGAGACTTCCTTTTCCCATATCTGTCACTAATTCAGAGGGCACATTCCCCTTGTTGCCTCACATCTTTACAAGTGTTGTTTGCAAAGTGCTATTCTCTCTGATAATATGTCTTTTAACATCTGGTTTTATCCCATGATGTTTGCCTCTTTTATTTCCCATCCTGACTCTCTTTAAAATACATTCTAATCTCCTGGCAGCTCCAACTGCCAATTATTTATATTTCTGGGTCTTCTTTTCCAGTAAGGTACTTAATTATCTGTCTTTCTTCTGTCTGGAGCACATATTTATGCAGTGCAGGACAGTTTGGAGATCAAAGCAGGAACAGCTTCTGGATCTTTGCCCCAGCTAACCTGAGGAAAGGGGTAGGAGAGGTGCCCCATTTACATGTTGACTCTTCCAGTGCCCACCAGCAGATTAGTAAATCATGATTTTCATCACAAAACCTTGGCTGACTCTTTGTCACTGTGATGTTTATTGGTGATTGCACTCATTCTGTTATTATTATAGCTTCTATCGATGTATTTATTGTAGATAAATAGGTTTACTTCCAGTGGAGGTCTAGGATTCTCTCAGGAAACAATTTTTTAGAAAAATGGTATTACACTTGTATACCTTGTCCTCTGGTATCAGAACACAAGCCAGGGAATGACCTAGTTACCACTGGACCTATTTCATGCCTACCGTACCATGAGAGGCATTCTACCATGGAAACCTCCCCATTTTCCTCCACAGCAAAATCATAAAACATTTCATTTTTCTGAACACTCTTTCTTCATATCTGCTGTTTACTGGTCCTACAGACTCCAGCAAGCTTCCTCCTTCATGTATTGGACACAGGACTTACTAGGGATTTTTTGTGTGTGTGCTTTCTCTAAGTTTCTCTAACTCTTCTGATCTTCCCTATTGCATTTTTTCCCTGCAATGTCCCTGGGTTTATGAGCCTTTCTACTTCTCTCATTTGTCAGGCCTGAGCTATTTGAAGGATGTCTTCTTGCTTTTAGTAATATTCTTTACCTTATGTTTAGCCATTTCAGTTTCCTTCTGTTTTTGTTTTTTTTTTTCTCAAGGTGATTTTTTTCTTTGATAAATGGGATAAATTTGCTCTGGGATTCAATCGCTGTGTCTTTAACTAGTCTTTATGCCACTTGCTATGATTTAACCCTTTTAGCCTCTTTTAGCTTATCTTTTTTTGAAATTAGATGTGTTAGCAGTGGATGTCTCAGCTTTTGTTGGTTCTGCAAGTGTCATGGTTTGACATGAAGCAGTTTCTTGTAAGGGGGAAGGGGCTGTAAAAACGGCTTTTGTAAGAAGTTGCTCGAAACTCTCCCCAGCTCTGAGCCAGACCCACTTCTGGGGCCGAGACAGTTAGATGCCTCCACAATCACTTTTTAAGAAGAAGCCAGAAGAGGAGGTTTCTTCCTGTTCCTTCTTTCTTCTGCCCCTTCTTCTTTTCCAGCTGAGCATGAGGCAAGGAGTTGGAAGAGAGAGAGAAGCAACCATGCAGACTCCAAAGTCAGTGAGGGAAGAGAGGAGGAGATGTGCTGGAGCAGAGACTCCCCTGCATCCTGTGGAGAGGAGTGGTGAAGATGAGATTTGTTTGCAGTTTGTTGAAGACCCCGCATCAGGGCAGTGACTCACTTCATTAAAGACCCCGTGCCAGGAGCAGTAACTATGGCTGGAGGAAACCGTGTCCCATGTAAAGAAGTCCATGTTCACAGAAACTGTAACTGTGGGAAAGAACCCATGCCAAAGCAGTTCATTAAAACTATGCCCAGAAAAGGCTATGTCCTGAGGGAGGGACCCTGTATCTGCAGAAGCTGCAACTGTTGGGAAGAACCCATGCCAGAGAAGTTCATTAAGGGCTGTGTCCTGGGAGAGGGACCCTGTATCAGAGCAGGGGAAGCATGTCAGGAGTCATCCTCTTCTGAGAAGAGAGAAATAGCAGAGCCCATCTGTGAGAGACTGATCACATCCCTCATTCCCTGCCCCACTGAGCCGTTGAGGTGGGAGGAGGTAGAGATATCAAGAGCAGTGAGTGGGGCCTGGGAAGATGAGGGAGGGAGATCTTGAAGTGCTGGTTGTATTTCTCTCATCATCCTGCCCTGGTTTTGCTTTTTGTGTGTTCTGTTTCTTGTAGGTAGTAGAATAAACTTTCCTTACTTTCCTCTCTAAGTCGAGTAGTGGACTCTGTTTTGCTCAGAACTGTAACTGGCAGTGAGCCCTCCCTGCCCCTGTCTTGATCAACAACAATCTTGGTTATCTTTTTCCTCCCATCTTGCTGGGGTCTCTGTCATCCTAATGAGAGTGGGGGTGGATGGGAGGCACCAAACGAGAGAATGTCATGGTGCTTCATTGCTAGCTGGGCAAAACAACAACAGCAAGAATGCTCAATGTAAATGTACTGAGCCCTCTGTGGCCAAGTGGGCCTTTGAAAATAACATTATGAGCCACGTGTAGTCCACTGGATCAGCTTTCAGGAGGAACTTCCACTCTTGTGGCTTCCTTGACTGCTCCATGAAGCGGCCACTGATTGTGTCTCAAAGAGTAGACTCAACACTATGTCCTGATATGACATTTAGCCAACCTACAAAAGGATGACAGAAATTGTTCATCTTTATTATGTTTGCTACCCTCAATATCAGTCTGTTCACTAGCAGAATGTCACAGTCACTGTCACCGTCCTGGTTAGTCAATGAATAATTTAGACTGAATGCAGCATTTTTACTATTGAGGCCTAAAACTTAAATCTGAGTTACTGACATGAGCATTTTACTGATTTGATTCCAAGCCTTCACTGACACAAAGCACCATTCCTCCACTAGTACTTGATTCTGTCTTTCATGTATGCTGTGGTCTTCAAGCCTCCCTCTGCCCTCTCTGAAGCTTGCAGTAGACCTGGTATGTCAATACCATGACTTATAAGCTATTTCTTAGGCATTTATACAGAAATACTTCTTGCTTTTGTTTCTGACTTCTCTTCTACCTGCTTGTCCTGGTTTAAGCCCAGCCATCAATGAAGCAACATGAGGCCACTTGCTCATCATACCTACAGACCCTCCCAACCCTGTGGTGGGACAGCAAAGGCCCTAGTGAGATGGAAAGAGAAAAGATAACTGAGGGCCTTGTGGATCAAGACATGAGCAGGGAGGGCTCACTGCCAGTTCTGGCTACATGCAAAATAGACTTGACTACGTGACTTACGGAAGAAAACAAGATCAATTTAATCCATCATCAACTAGAAACAGAACAGACAGAAAGCAAAATCAGAGCAGGATGATGATAAAAATACAACCAGCACTTTTAGACCACCTTCCTTCACCCCTCCCCTCTTCCAGGCTTAGCTCCCTGTTCCCGATATCTCCACCTCCTCCTTTTCAGTGGTACAGGGGGACAGGGAATGGGGGTTGCAATCAGTCCCTCACAGAAGGTCTCTGCTACTCCTTCTCCTCAGAGGAGGAGAACTCCTCACATTCTTCCCTTGCTCCAACATGGATCCCTAACAAAAGGTACAGTCTTTCATGAACCTCCCTGGTGTGAGTCCTCCCCTGGGGCTCCAGCCCCTCACAAACTCCTTCAGCACAGGTCTCCTCCACAGCAACACAACTCCAGGCTCATTCTGCTCCAACGCTGCCTCACCACAGAATCATGGCCCCTCTGGGCACAGCCGCCCTTTCTGCCATGGGGTCCTCCATGAGATTCTAGCAGAGCTGAGCTACCCTCCCTGGGTTGCAGGAGAGGAGCTGCTGTCTCACCATGGGATGCAGGGGATCTCTGCTCCATCCTCCTCTCTCCTTCTCTTTTCCCTCACTGGCCTTGGGGTCTGCATGGTTACTTCACTCTTGTCTCATTCCTTCTACCACCCCCCGTCTTCTCCCAATATTTTCTTATCAAAAAGTGGTCACAGAGGTGCCCAGTTGGCTCACCGCCAGAGGTGGGTCTGACTTATCGTGGGGGAAGTGTGAGCAATTTCTTACAGGGGCCACACCTACAGCCCCTCCCCTGCTACCAGAAATGGCTCCACACAGACCAAACACACCATTTAAATAACACTCTCTTAGCATCAACTGTTGATTATCTTTCTTGATTGATTGCTGCTAATTTCTGCCCCAACCTTTAATTTAAAGACATGGAGTTGTTATGTTTTCACCTCTTGGAGAACGTATCATCTTGGAGTACACCTGATTTCTAGAAGGATCTAGTTTTAACGTAGTTCTTTAGCCTACTAAGATGTTTTTCTATGTCCTATAGGCCCAGTCCAGTTTTGGCAAAGCTTGTGTCATAACTCCTGGTGACATAAGGGAGAGCTGCATCTTGATCCTGCGTGCATTACTTGTACAGATCACATCATAAAATCTTCTTTCATCTCCGCTTTAGAGGGGAAAGGGGCAAAGAGCAGAGCTCTTACCAAACTGCTTTATTCTTATCAAAGACCACTACATACTCTTATATTCTCACGTGCCCACTGATAATAAACTTGTATCACACAGTAAGATCTAAAAGAGCACTATGAAGTGACATTTAGGCTGTGAAGCCTTAATTTAGGCACCACAATGATTAGAGTGTTTTAATATTGTAATAACTGATAAATAGTCTATGTGTCAGATGTTTCATTCCCTTTTAATCAAAACTCCTAGTCTGCTAAATTAATCACCCCCTTGGGGTACAGTAGCAGATTTCCAATTTAGTCATAGAACATCATTAATAATGAAAAGTTCTGGAGGCAAATTCTTCTATTCATGTTCCTTTATATGATCCAGCAGGTTTAAAGAGACAAGACAGAGAAGGTGGAAGACATTACACCTTCCAGCCATCCGAATAAACAAACACCATTTTCAATGTCCATCTTCTAATGATTCTCCTCCTTGAGCATTAAGAATATCACAAAATGTAGAAAGCCATCCAGAAGAGTTTTGATTTTACCTAAACGGCATTAACAAAATCAAAGCTGAGATGCTTGAGAAATGGAGAGCAATGCTGCATTTTTAGCAGCCCCGCTACTGTGGTACCATAAATTTAGTCTCTTTAAACTGGCTAATTTCAGAATAAAACTGTTCCTGGTGAAGCACTCTTTATCTGGTATGTCTTGATTTTGCTCACAAAAAAAAAAAAAAGAAAAAAAAAAGAAAAAAAAACACCACTAAACCCATTTTTTCTGCTCTTCCTCTAATCTTAAACAACTTTCTGCACAGAGAAGAAATTTATGCCCCACCCACTAATGGATGTGCTTCATTTTCTGTTCAAGTGTTTTCTAACTACACATATAAATTTTTGACATATTTGATGATAATGGTATCTGGGGAGAATGAGTGGCATTGGCTATATGCAGAGCTAATGGAAACACTAATTTTGCTGTGCTTTAGTGATGCATTTTCCTTTGCCATCCACGCTTGCATCCTGTAATCCATGCAGAATGGCAGGCTGACCCTGAGCTGCTGAAACCTCCTCAGGGCACAGGTCAGGCTACGTTTGTAAATGTCCATTCATTTTTTCATGTCTGCTTTGATGTGCGCAGGAGTGACACAGATACTTGGGAGTAAGTCTACGCAGCCAGCCTTTACCATTCCCACAGTGTCATACTTTTATCTTTTGGCACTTCTGCCAGAATCAACACATAGAGAGCAGGGCTTTAGGTACCACCAGCTACCCTGGACTTACAAGTTGACAAGTTTCCAAATACTTTGTTGTTCACAGCATATACTGGGCTATCACATTTAGTACAAAAAAGCACAATCATCTTGCTTGTGCTCAGATGTCAACTGAAGGAAACCTATTGCTGATTCAAACAGACACAGCTAAAATTATTAACATGGCAAGTATCTCCATACATCTGTATCTCTATCTTGGCTGGCTGTGTTGAGAGATTGTCTAATCTTGATACACTGCTTAACTCCATGCCCGATGAGTGACAGACAGGCATGTCTATGCTATCTAAATGAGAACTCTCTAGCTATTGGAAGCAAGAGCCGTAGAAGGTTTCTTACTGTTCCTGGTGCTTGGGGGAGTTTCTCTAGGTACACAAGGCTTTCAGATAAAACCCTTCTGCAAATCACTGTGGTGTGCTGACAGCCCATACTGCTCCTGTTCCTCCTCCACTGGGAGAGCCATAAAAGTCCAAGGCCAGAGACTGCTGCTGAACCAACAAGCAGGAAGGATTTACAGCTGACAGTAACACCTGACCTCATCAAACTCTACTTTGGGCCATTTATCACTCCTCTGTAGGAAAGCAAAAGCATTAGGATTGGGAAGGCATCAGGGGAGAAGGAAGGAAGGGAAAGGGAATCACAATCACTTTAGCTCCACTAAAAGGTACAGAAAAAACCACCAGCAATACAGACAAATTCCTAAATGCCCTTGATAGCCACTATCTCAGGAAAACAAAACAAAACAAAATGTAGGCATTAAGTGAAATTGATTTAAAACAAATGCTGAGATTTATCAAATAGCTGAGTAACTCCTTATCTCTAAAGATATATAGCAAAGAAGAAGAATCTGCCTAGGATAAAAAGTGAGAACATCTGCTGCAGCAGGCAAGAGCATGTAAAAATGGTGGTCAAAAAGCCTTTATGTTGACTAATGTGCCTTTGTCCTGATGGACAGAGCAGGCAGAGTCTTGCCTGTGGATTCATTACAGGAAAGCCATTCTGCACCCTAGCTTAGTCTCATTGCCATAGTGGTAACCAACCAACAGACACATAAGTGAGGAGATATTTTGAACTATGGTGTTTCAGCATCTGACCTGCTAGCTAATAACACATTCAGACAATGTATATGTACCCAGGGTGTCTGGCTCAGTGTGGACAGGAAATAACTGAGTGCCTGCACTGGGCTGACCACAGACTCTCTTACTGGTGTAAAAAAACAGATTACAAAGGACAACTAGAGGGCAAGTTGTACTGTGTTCTGCAAGAGACACAGTACAGAAAGATCTTGAAGCAACAGCTTGGAGGAAGTCAAGAGGTCTGATTACCTGAGCCTTTTACTCAAATGAATGTTGTCTCACAGGAACATTTTTTTTACATTTACCCAACCAGTGATTCACACAACCTGCCTTCTCTTTTCTCTGTATTTTTGAAAAAACATACACAATGAGAGCTATCGAAAAGTTCTTTAAGGGCAGAAGCAGAAAATCTCTGCATACAGAGAGTAATGAAATAGAACGAAGAATTCATAAAAAAATCACCAAACTTTTGCAGTTTCTTTTTTTTAGTCTCTCCTTACAAATTTCAAGCCCTCTCAATGATGCATTTAGACAGGTGCCTAAGGAGAGAGGCACTCCAAACCAGTACCAGCTTCTATAATTCACAGGTTTACTTTTTATCAGAACAATCTGAAGCTGAGATGCACCTTTCTTTGCCTGAAGGTGACTGCTGAGAAAAGGATCATGGGAGCCCTTACTAGCCCTCTGAACTACACATATTGATTTAATTAAGGCAGCTGGGACCCCAGTGGCCATTTATACTATCATGAGATAGAGCTGTTCTGCATTATAGCCCCCTTGTCCTCTTTGTATCAGCAATTTCTGGTGAACCAACATCTAATGTTAAAGACATTCACAATGAAATCACAAGTTTTCAAAGAATCCTAAACAGCCAAGAATGGACGACACAAGTTCTGTTTCACAGCTGATTAACTCAGTGCCATAAGTAAACAAAGACCAATGTAATACTGGCATTACACAGCAAATTCAGGTGTGGCAGTAACAGGCAGGAAATATGGTTTAAGAGTTACATCTTGAAAAAAACACAACAATGTAAAAGAAAAGCACATATAAGCTATCAACAGCAGGAAGTATTCCCAAAAGAACCCACTCTCAGAAAGTTACTGATTAGGGGAGAACATATGTTATGTAATGATATTAATTAAATGTTGAAGAGAATTTCAACATCTGCAGATGGAAGTCTCTACTAAACACAGGCTCAAGGATGAGGGATTGCACTCAAGCTACCAGATACCTCTTTTATTGTCTTAATTTTACACTGTTAGCAGATGTTTTTATAAATAAAGAATCTTAATAAGGTATAATATATGTGGGGCATTGAAGCTATTCCTGCTGACTTTCTGCCCACAGAAAACCTAACACGTTTCTTGCACTCCCAATACTTTCTGTATCTGCTACTTCTGTGTAACTTAACAAACTCAGTTAACTTAAGCTTTGGCTACTCATGTTCATCAAACTACTACTTCTGATTTTTATCTCTTCTGTCACTGGTCTACAACAGCCAATGCTTCTCATCTGGTTCTTTAAAGCCAAAGGGCATTTATGAGTGGAAAGGAATCTTATTTTCCTTTAATAAAATTTTAATTGGAGTATAAAAAGCAAATGTATATTTTTTTTTCAATGTCCCTAAAATGGAAAGCAGATTGAGAGATGCATTTGGTATTTCTCATGTGCCGATTCTCCCCCATGGATCTGGTGGGACTGTGTTCTCAATGACCCAGCATAGACCTGTTTCTGAGGGAGGACAGTCCTTTGCAATGCAGAGTCTGAGGAGGATGCAACACAGCAAACACAGCATGGTTTCTTGAAATAAATTTAGATTATAATGAAGAATGACACTGAGGCTTCAGAGCTGCAGCTTTCAGAAGGCACCATTATGAAAAAAAAAAAAACCAAAAATAAAAAGACCAACATTTAGGAAAAAAATACATCTTCTTTCAAAAGACAGCATTGGCTGACTTTCCCATAATCTTAGCACCAGAGAAATTATTCCTCACTACAACTTTCCAACCCAGTAATCCTACAAAGAACTATGCAATCAGAATTTTAAATGCCCTGGAAGCTGAGTTAATACCAGATGGTACTCAGCTATATTCATCATGATAATTCCCTAATATTATATTAACATTTACTAGTTTAGCACTTGAATCATCTAGCATAACACTGCTAAAATGCATGTCCTGAACTCACTACTATGCAGAACAGTTTTGCCTTTCTCTCGTTGGTTGTCATTTCTTCAAGTTTCTAATTATCCTGATCTTTTAACATTTTATGGACTTATGAAGCCTACAGGCTTCCACACGTAATATTGTCTTTTCAGTTGCACTTCTACAGAAGTAGATGGATCTATAGGCACTTCTGCCAACAGTTCCCAGGTTTTCAATAGTATCAAGGTGAAAGTGTTACTTTGTTTCAAATTAAGTAAAATATGATGTATGAATGAAGTATGCGCTTTATGTGTATGAGAATGATCAGAACAGCTAATTGGCTCATGTTGCTCTCCTTCCCAACACTGCATTACAAAATGTACTGGAGATCTCCAATTGTACCACTCTTTCTCTCCTATATGTGCAAGTTTACAGGATTTAAGTACTTCTTATACAACTTCACATCAAGTGTAATGTGCTAAGTTATACGTCAGTTACAATAACAGATTCTTTGTATAATGGGGTGGTTTTGTGTTTTGTTTTTTTTTTTTTTTTAACTCACTTCACATATGTTTTCAAACTTCTTTGGTACATATTTCCCTCGGAAGAGTTCTACTTTTTGTTTAGTGTTCAGCTCTGGCAATAAAAAATCAGTTTTGTCTCCAACTCTTTCCACCTTGTGCTACCAGTGTGTAGACAGAATCGATTCAAAGCTTGAAGAGCTGACCTAATCCCTGCTCTCCCAGGAAATGAGTCCCTTTCCAAAGCAGAAAGAAAATCAGCTCACCAAGCAACATTTTCTTGGCTTTAAATGCTAGCACAGTATTATAAACAATTGAACTGTTTCCATTTCACTGTGGTATGAAATAAATAGTTTTCAAATAAATACTAAGTCATATGTTAATTTAAACCAGAGGACGGTACCCAATATCTATAGTACAAGATGACCCATTTCCCTATAAGTACTGTAAATTTTCCATATATTCTCTTCCAGCAATATCGATTCTTTGTCACTAGCAAAGCAGAAATACTTGGCACTCCTTTCTTGAAATTATGCTCTTTAGGAAGGGGTCCTTTTAACACATGATAGTGGGGTGCCCACCTTTACCTTCCCACTTTATTTATTCCAGACACACTACTGTCACACAGCATCCAACCTGTAACTGGACTTAGAATCATAGAATTACAGAATGGTCAGGGTGTTGGAAGGGACCTCTAGAAATTATCTAGTCTAACTCCCTGCTAAAGCAGGTTCACCTTGATCAGGTCAAACAGGAACATGTTCAGGTGGGTTTTGAAAACCTCCACAGGAGGATACTTCTAATGGTATAGCCCTGGCTGGGTTCCACATGCCCACCAAGTTGTTCTATCATTCCCCATCTTAACTGGACACAGAAGAAAAATATAATGAGATTTGTGAGCTGAGATAAGGACAGGGAGATCACTCAGCAATTAGTGTCATGGGCAAAACAGACTCAACCTGGGGAGAAATGGTTTGATTTATTAATGAACAATCAGAACAGAACACAGAAAATTAGAACTTAAACTGAATGTTAAAACGCCTCCCCCTAACTCTCCCTCTTCCCAGGAGTCTCCTTCCTTCCCCCTCAGCAGTACTGTGGATGTGGGATAGGGGTTACAGTCAGTTAATTACAGATAGACTTTGCTGCTGCTTCTTCTCAGGGGGAGGCCTCCTGACACTTCCCACTGCTACTGTGGGGTCCCTCCCCACAGGAGACAGTCCCTCTTGTACTTCTCCAGTGTGAGTCCTTCCCATGGGCTACAATTCTTCACAAACTGCTCTGGCATGGGGCCTCCCATAGGGGGTAGCTCCTCACAACCTGCCCCAATATGGGTCAGTCACAGGAAGAACAGTCCTTCAGGTACTGACTGCTCCAGCCTGAGTCCTTCACAGGATCATAAGTCCTGACAACAAACATGCTCTGGCATGAGCTCTTCTCTTCCCACAGGCTCCCAGGTCCTGCCAGGAAATTGCTCCAGTTTGGGCTTCACAGCCTCCTTCAGGCATCCACCTGCTCCGGCATGGAGTCCTCCGTGGGCTGTGAGTGGATTTCTGCTCCCTTGTGGCCTCCATGAGCTGCAGAGGCACAGCTGCCTCACCATGGGCTGCACCACGATTCTCAGGGGAATCTTTCTTCCAGTGCCTGGGCACCTCTCTCCTCTTCTTCTCCACTGACCTTGGTATCTGTGGAGATGTTGGTCTTACGTTCTCATTCTCTGTTCCTGCTGCATTTTAGCACCTGCACAAAAACTTCTTCCCCTTCTCAAATATGTTATTCAGAGGTGTTATGTCAGTTAGTAATGGGCCAGGCTGTGGGTCCATCTTAGAATTGCCTGACATTATCCCTATAAGCTACAGGGGAAGCTTCTGGCAGATTTTGTTTAAAGATGCCACCCTTGTAGCTCTTCTACTATCAAAACCTGGCCCAGGCAAAACCACAATAAGACTTCACAACTTCCCTGGGCAGCCCATTCCAGTGCTCCCTCATCCTTACAGTAAAGAAGTTTTTCCTTAAGTTTACGTAGACTATTTTGTGTTCCCCTAGTCTTGTCACTGGTCACTACAGAAAAAAAAGTGTTTCTCCTTCAGGTATTTATCTGCATATCCAAGTCCAATATCAACAACGGAAAAAACTTTGAAACAACTATTAAACCTTTTGCTCTAGGACACAAATTGTTCCAATTATAACTCAGCAGAAGACTTAGGTAGAGGTGGGTGATCATCATTAACATCTGTTTACAGCACTGTTTACAGTCTTAACCCTCCCTTCAACTGGTATTGCTGGTTTTGTCCACAGCTGGAAACCAGCTGGGCTTTGGGTTTGATTGAGTCTGGGGAGATCCTGGGAGTCGGAGTAATTAGGTAAATGGCAGTTGCACCAGGAGATCTTTACATTGGATATTAGAAAGAACTTTTATAATGAGAGGGTTACAAAGCATTGGAACAGGCTGGTCAGGGAGATGGTGGAATCACCATCCCTGGAGAACAGAAACATGGAAACATGGATAGATGAAGTGCTGAGGCAGCATTAGGTGGTTGGACTTGATGATCTACAGGTCATTTCCAACCAAAGTAATCCTATTATTCTATGATCTGTGAGCCAGCCCAGTTGGAGTGTTAAAGGGATTTGTAATTTCATTAGAAATGCCATTGTTTCTCCTTCAATTATCCTTCTGCCCATCTTTGTCTTTCTTTATTCCCAGCATGAAACTAAGAGGTGCATAAGAGGTATCACTGTGCCGAAGACTTGCACGTGAAGAAACTGCGATCTCTGTCAACTTGGTAACTGTCAAGGTCCTTTGCTGGGCTACATTGCTGTCCTGCTCAGGATGTCAATTTAGTTAGTGGATGACACGCCTCCATAATTCTGTATCTAAAAGAAAATGCCCAATTTAGTCCCTCAAAGATGACATCAAAGCTGGAAGATACTTCTGTGATCACCCAGCCTGATGTCTTACAATTCATTTCACTTGGTAAATCTTAGATCGTGGGGAAGCAATGTACAGAAGATAGCTTTGAAAGGGTGCAGCAGCTTTTAAAATACCATTCTCAAAAACACTATTAATTAAAAAAAAAAAAAACAACCCCATGAAAGAACTTGACATCTATTTTTTCTCTGAAATGGAATAATCAATAATGCATCAATTGTTTTATTGGAATGGATGCAAAAGTACGCAGGTAAATGGCTACAATAATTTACTGTGGCAGGATAAATATACTTTTTCAGATTTTCTTTTTCCTGCAAGTAAGCATCTTTACCATTGTGCCTACTATGCATTAACTTGGGGAGTTTGGAGCAATCTCCCTTGACACATGGAAGTGACCAGCCTGCAATATGTATCCCTACATATTATGGAGAACTTTTGTCAGCTCTGTGCCAGCTCTCATCATGGGATGTGGATGGCAGCATTTTCAAAACATCCACGCAAGCACTATTTTCAAAATTCAAGTAGTTAGATAGGTGCTTCAAGATCAAAAGAATTCAATTGTAAGAGTGCCATCTAGCTCAACTCTCACTGAAAGGAGCAACAAAACCTGGACACTCAAGTTACCCAAGAACTTACAGCCTCAGTGTGCTCTGAGATCTCTGTAAGATGTCTGTGAGGATCTAACCCCATAATAGCTCTAAAAAGGCACACTTAGCACCCAAAATTGCTTAGTGATTGCAGAAGATAATGTTCCAGAAACCACTAGAACACAGACCAATAATTTATCAGAGTAAAAGGCAGCATTGTGAAGACAGCTAGTGTTTCAAGTTTGCATACTCAATGTCTTCTGCATCTTAATTTCAGCTCTAAAAGACCACTGAGATTTTCTACCTCTGTATTGGGCATCCTGTGTATCATGGTGAAAGATGACCATCTCTTTGCATTCAAGCCTGAGTGTGTTTGAATGAGGACAGCACTCTTGCACAGCATGTAGCCCTGCTCAGCATTCTTTTATATCTCCAAATTCTAACTGAACAAACATACAACATTACAGTTTGCTAAAAATCAGAAGAAGAAAAGGAAATTTAGTAGAAGCTGGTGGCAGACTTCCAAATCAAGTTTCCGTGCTGTGAGTCCATCCTGGTCTCCAGTGTGGCAGGTACTCACTTCTACAGAGCAAGTATCTTTCTATTTCTCCTTCAGACTTCCACCAGCACATATGAAAAACCCCTAAGCACCAGTTTGGCCAGAGGGCAACAAAACTGCCTCAGCTAGGTAACTCACTCTTGATGACATTCACTGATACACAAGACCATGGTTTCTGACCCCATTCTGCTGCACACCTGGTGAGTAACTTGAAGAGACCAGATAAGAGTAAAGAGGTTAATTAAGAAACAGCAATTTGTATTATATGTCAGCATGATCCATAGTCCACTGAAATCAATGGAAAGGATCTCCGTAGTTAATTCTAAACTAATTAACGCAACTATGGTTGACTCTTGTGTGCAGGTTGTGTCAAGCTGGATCAGAAATGAGAGTTATATTTTATATAACTTTATGTAAGAGATTAATAGCCAATATGGTCAGGACATATGAAACAGTATTTCCTACACATTCTCAGAGTCACGTTTCCCTTTGCTTGCTTTATTTTAGTTGAAATACCCTAAGCAACTAATATGAGCTACTGTGTTTTGCAAATCAATTAAGAAATAAATATTCTGTCTTTCTTTGAGACATGAAGAAAAGCACACATCGCTGGAAAAATATCATCAAAGAAAATCTGTAGCAACAGGAATGGGGAAGTAGGACTTAAACTTGCCATTCTGAAAAAATAGTTTTTCAATGCACAACTGTAACATAAAATGGCCGCAAGAGTGAATGATGTGACTTAAAATGTGTCTTTCCTGCTAACCCAAGGACCCTGATCTGCAACCTAAATTGTTTGAGTGATACTTGTAGTTCATAATCAAGTGATAAGAACTAATAGCATCATGATGAGCCTTGTTGTCAGCAAGAGTTTTCAGGCTACTCCCACCTCACGGCACAGATGCTTTCAATCACAGTTTCTCCCTCACTGCCCATCCTTTCACTTCATAACCCCTAGGACCTTCCAGCCTAGGTGATCAAAATTTGATTCGCCACCAAAAAGTCACTACTGAAGAAAACATAAACTGTACTGTTGCACCCTATAAAATGGCCTATGAAGTCTAAATCTCTAGTTCAGAGCAGCTGAGAAGACTTCCTTAAGCATGGACATTGTTGAGGATAATCCAGCAGATTTCCCAACTGGTCAGAGACATGGTTGTACTAGGCTGGGGACAAGCCATGTAGGCCTTGGCTGTCAAAGCCAGCAGTCCTGTAGCCCCTTTTAAACTCTATGTTAATATTTGTAAATTAGTAAATAGATTTTTCAAAGTGTCAAGCAACCAACAACTTACAGAGTCTTATCTTTAAGCATCCAGAACTTGCAGCTGAAATTAACTCTCAAGAGGAAGACAGGTTTAAATGATAAAGGATATATGCTAAAATGAAAATGTTTTATTGAAAAGACACCATTTCCATGAACTCACCCTAGTAAATAAAAATCTTTCAACACTGCCTCATCACCCTGCACTTTGTCAGGCTGGCTACTACAAAACTCAGGATTTTCTTTTGAGTGCCCCTCTTGGAGTTCCCAAGACCAAGAAATTCAGTGTCTCTGGGAGTTTCCAAAGGGCAGTGCAGCTGATAAACATCTGCATCTCTATAATTGTCTATGCCTTTTAAAGGAGACTGTGGAAAAAGCTTCATTTGTGTATTTTTTTTGCGCTTGGGCTTGCAAACACACCAACCCCAGGCAAAAAAAGATTTACACAGGTTTCGTAGGAAAGGCTTGCCCAAATCAGATGGTAATATATCTGAGAGCACTAGAAGTAGCTTTATGGAAACATGCTGCTGGAGCTGAAATGAGTTAATCTGTGTTGTTAAAGGCAGTAGGGGTTGTTTTTCTCCTCTCAGGAAGTACCAGGGAGGCCTAAGTCACAGAGAGGTAATCCTGCTCTGGGAACAACTGAAAACCATCGAGATGTTTCCCGAGCTCTCTGCACATCACTTTCTCTAAATAACTGTGTTATGTTTCTCCAGCTATTTTCTAATGCCAATAAGGGCAATGAGCAACTAGGAAGGTGATTTTAGCACACCGAATGACATAAGCTTTGACAACTCTTGTCTTGGAAAACAATACAGCCTTTCCTTTGCAAATTAATTTTAATAACTGTGGCTAGTTTGCTGTGTGTTGAGTAGTTTTGCATGAACACACACAAATTAATATGCAAATGTTCCCAGTCCTCTGAGAATACTAAGAAGCATTCTTTACAGCGTATGAGACAAGGAGGAGGAAAAGCAAAAAAGAAAAAAAAAATTGCAGCCCCAAAAGAGCCTTGTTTAGAAGGGTGGGATGTCTTTTCTTTAGCTAAGCCACTGAAAGGGGATTCAAACCTGACTGAAACAATGCTTGTTGATGAATCAGAAATAAAGGAGGAAGAGGAGCCTTTGGAGATAATGGAAAGAGGAAAAAGCTGGAGCATCCCATGTTGTTAAAAACTGACCTCAGCAAGTTTAAATCTTCACAAAAGTGGCATTTACTGTGTCAGGCCTCACAAAGGTTCCCATTCTTCCCTTGCCTGCAGGGACCCCTTCTTTCTCCAGCCATGTTTGAGCAAGGGCCTCAGACAATTAGCACAGACTCTGGCCCTTCACCCTTTGGCTGTCAATCACCTTCCCAAGCAGATGGGCACCAGAACAAGAAAAGATGGTTTCCAAGTGGCTTTGCCCTTCAGCTCATATCTATGCACCAGGGGCCCCTGGGAATGGCGGCATGGCTGCGAGGGTGTCAGACTCCCTGACAGCAGACACCCTTGCTACCCAGGGCATCGCCACATGCAGGCAGGGCTCTTTGTACAGCTGCAGCATGAGAGTGGGAGCATGGACAGGCTTCCCAAGAGTCTCTGTCCTCAGCCACAAAGGACCCTCTGGAAACTGAGAAGCCAGGACAGCTCAACAGTCACTAAAAGTTAGTATGGAAAAAGCAGCCCTTTCACTTGGGCCCTTGCTTGCTGGCTTTGTAGACATGAACAAAAACAACTGCTATCCAGAAAGCAGACACATCACAGGAGGGAGAGCATGGGTGACAGAAGGATAGATTAGGAATGACTGGAACATGGAGGCAAGTAGATACAGATTTGGATCGCCAATGAAGGGATGGAAAAAGATGAGTCACAAAGGAGGTCCTGTACTGCTATTGTTCTCAGCACAGTGGCTTTCTCTGAAGTCCCACAGCTGATTTAAGGGAACTAAGATTACTGATAACATTGTAGTGGGAATGGGTATAAAGCAAAGCCAGGGTGTCCAGCATGAAGAACATAACTCAGAATTCCTCTCCCACCAGGTTGCCCCAGCCTGGGAACAAGAGAGAGGGGAGGGGGTCATGGGATGGGAAAAAGTATGTGGGCTGCAGGTGCTAATACAGCTTGGCAGGCAGGAAAACACCCTTCAGCTGAAAAGCAAGTACAGAAAGAGAAAAGCCTGCTTTTAACTAGGATGAGCCAGTACAAGTCTGAGATGGACTGAGAAGGGCATGGCTCTGATCTGAAACAATAAACCTTCTACAGATGACTGGTCAGCATGTCCCAAAGGATAATTAACATAATTGAGCTCACTCTCCTCAGCCACAGAGGGAAACAAAGGAGCTGGAAAGCACCTATCATCAATTACCTGACATTTTCTCTGTATGTCTTCGATTTGCACAAGTTTTGGAAGATCACTCATCTGCAACAAGCGAATGCATGTGACAAGAAAGTAGAGCTACATGCCCTTCACTTGCCCAGCACTGCTTGGGCAGCGTGACACAGCCAGGATATCATGCAGGGGTAACTGTGACTCCTGAGGAGCTGTGACATCTAGCACATTGTCACTTTCTCTATTTACTTTTTACACCGTCTTTCTCACAGGCGTGAGAGTGCTGTGAAGGGAAGGAACAAAAATTCATCTGGAAGAATCTCACAGTGATTATTAGTCCCACAAACTAGTGTTTTCTGGAAACTGTACCTATTTCTTAAAATATAAACATAACTGCAAGGAGAAGATGCAATTCATTAATGCTCTCTTCTTGTATTGATGTGAGCCTGTCACTCCTCATTCTGAAGAGTCCAGCACTTCTGAGAAAGAAAATAAACAACTTCCCTCTCCCACTAAAATCCTGTGACTGTTTAAAGACTACATGAAATTTTAATAAAAGGCATCCAATTTGTTTTTTTATTTACCTTCTGGTTTTAAGTCTTTAAGAAACAATTTGCTATGCAGCTTTGCTGGCTAAAATAAAGAAATCATTACATAAATCAATCAGCAAATAAAGGGAACTAAAAAACCCAAATAAATCATTAAAAAAAACCCAAAACCTCAAACCTGACACTTCCACAATCTCCAGCTCCCAGGAGTTGGCATAGTAAGGAACCTGCCAGATTGTGCCATACTCAGAGAAACAATAGCAGAATTTATTAAGACTTTATGCATTATTGTCTTTCTGCTGTTATTACTGAGTCTATTCTGCCTTTCCTCCTTGTGCTGCACACACCATCTGCTAGTAGATGCCAGCAAAACAGGCAAAGGGTATTATTGTTTATAGCTGCAGACTAAGGCTGCAGCTTGTGAGCCACTGTAGAAATTGAAAAAGTAAAGACAATCCATGCACTAGAAGGATCAGACATGAAAGAAGAAGTGGGTGTGCATGCAGAAGCAGCAAAACCATCGCTCGGCCTCGGGGGTCTAGGCCTCAATGGCAGAGGTGATGCCCTTAATTTTAATCTCCTTGAGGAGCACAGAGGGAAGAAGGATTTATGACACAAATAAAGAAATTACTATGAATAAAATGTCTGTCTGAGCTACAGTGAAAAATGCCTGCCTCAGAGTTTTATTGTGTTTTTGTTTAACCTCCTCACACAAGGCAAAGGGAAGGAATAGGGGAAGCCTCAGCCAACACCTCCATACAGACAGCAGCAGGCAAACACAGGACACAAACACGAGCTCAAATCTCAATTTGAGTGGGCTCTGGAGTCCCAAAGGCATCTGCAGAAACAGACAAAAGGATTTCAATATGAATGTGCAGGTACTAGCAATATTACTTCACGGGCACCAAGCTCCCTTCTGCTCAAGACCAAATATTCAACAAAACCACTGACACTGAGGTAAATTGCTAGGAAATACATTATTTTCTTTCTCTTCTCAAAGTCTAGTTTCTGGGGAGCTTTCAGCCAAGAGCTGAAAACCAAGAATGTAATTTTAGTATAACTCTCCTTTTCTAAGAAGGAACTGCCTGGAGATGCAACAGAAGCACAACTCTCAGAGGTGCTCTGTCTTCTCATATAAACAGGTAAAACACAAGCTGAGGTCTAGGCTCTGTTCACCAGTGGTATACCAGAGAGAGCATTTCTCTGCTTCATGTGTTTACAGCTAGCCAAAAGCTTAAGTACCCAATGAACTAAGGCAAGAGCTGCTGCTGTTTAAATATGTTTTAGATATATTTTAGCCTATTTTCTTTATTCTAGGACCATTGCCTGTTTTTCACTAGATACCCTTTGATTTTAGACTGCTGTATCTATATATTGACACCTGCTATATTGATCTATATATTGATCACCTGCTGAGGAGTAATTAATCAATTTTGAAAAGCTTTAGACCTTTGTAGTTCAGGTTGTTACTGTGCAGCATTTATTTTTCTGCTCTGAAAATGTGAATATCCTAGAAATTAAAACCTGTGAATTGACAGGTGTTAAAGCCAGGTGAATTGACAGACAAATAAACCTGTAAAAATAGACAAAACAAGGTTCCTAGAATGGCTTTCTGAAAGCAGATGCTTCCTGTGAGTGCAGTAGTAACTGTTTGTAGAGGTTAAATGCATGTTATTTTTACAACAAGCTGTGGCTACTTATGACAAATCAGAAAGAGCAGGTGAGGATGAAGTCAAGCGATTCAGGTCTGTTTGCATCTATACAACCTCCAGATACTGAAATTTGACTTCACACTGGCCTGGGGAGGCTGCTTGTTCACTTTTATGAATGAAATGCAATGAACAGTTATACAGGGATACAATGAAAGAAGACAGAAAAGTAAAACATTATGGCTATGTGGTATAGCAAAGGTTGTAATAAAAATACTACACAGGGAGTAATCAAGGTAAGTTTATTCAGCAGCGTGGGGGATTTAGACTTGAATTTTCAGCAGGTTGGGGGAATTTAAGAACAAAGCTTCCACTGTGTCTTAAAGGGAATTGGAATCTGCTTGATATCTCAGTGTCTTCTGGGTTTCTTACAATAGGTAGAGATACTGAAAGGACTGTTATATTCCAGTTCTGTCAGGAACTCTATGTTCTCATGACTTGGCACTCAGAAAATGGATAACACAAAGAACCTTCACAGTACTTGAGCCAGTAACCTCTGACAGAAGAGACGGAGTCACTGTGTTTGGGATCTTGCATAGCAAAGGGCATAAAAACACGAGGGTACAGAAACGTAGCAAGCATTGTACTGTCTTGGCCAACACATATAAAACAGTGACTAGAGAGAGAAGAATAATTTACTCTTCCCTTTCCTTGTCAACATTGCCCACAGCTGCACCAAAGCAGCCAGATTCCAGGCCTCTCACTCCCACTTTATTATCTGGGCAAGCCCTCTACCATCAGAAAGCAGTAGGGCTACAGCCAATTATAGTAAACATGTCTCAATGTCAGCTTCTCAGGCAGCATAATCAAGGAGGGTGATGCTGGAGACTTGCTCTGCCACAGTTTCACCTATCTGGATGAAGATGCAGATTCTCATGCAATCCCCAAGATACTTGTTACTGTCTGTAATCACTGCTGAAGTTTCAAGGCTGAGGCAGTATTGCCTGCATTAGCTCTCTTGCCATGTGTATCTTGCTTCATTTGTCTTTTTCTCAGTCCTCTATCAACATCTCAAATACACATTCCTAGAATAATGTGCACCTACAGCCTTCTTTGAGATGAGGACACACTGTATAGGTAAGTCCTGAATAAATAGTCCTAAGCAACCTGATTTCATGCCAGGAGAAAAGACAAAAGGCAGTCCCTCTCTACACCCACAGTGATTGAATACTGTGGCAAATGATTTCAACCCTGTTTGAAGAGAAATGCTATTTTAATGCATGAAAGGAAAGCTGGGTTGGCTCCAAGGTCAGCACAGGGAAGATCAGAACAGTGACATCACTGTGACTCGGCTAGGAAAGGCATATTTGGATTTTTATCCTAAGGAAATCTTGTTATTGTTTTAACCAGAGACCAAGGATGACCAACACAAACATTAATATTTCACCTTGCTTTTCCCCACAATATACAACAGTTAAAAGCAATTGATAGAATTAAAAACATTCTGTGATTACTGTGTAGGATTCATGCAAAACTTCAGTGAACAGCAGGGAGCAGAAACATGACAAACCATGGAAAGTCCTTTTTGAACAGGTGTTTTGGTAATTTTTTAATGAAACACAGACAGCTCTGTTTTTCTACAGAACAGACTACAGCTTGTTACCTAAAAATGTGTTCTTTCAAGGCAATTTTGAACTTCCCACCTCAGACACAAAAAGCAAGCCAACTTGAGATGTACCTTGTAACACACATCTAACTGCAACTCCAGACAGTGCTGTCTATAATAAGAAAACCAGAGTCCTCAGAAAATGCTTTTCTGGTGTGCTCAAAAATATCTAGACCATCCTCTGCTTTCCAAAATCTTCTCGAGTAATCCACTGATGTTTCAGCTGTGTTACCACATACCTTCAGGGCTGCCTTCCTAATAAGAAACCTAGATCTTGTAATTTCTGCCCTTGCCTCAACCAGTCACTCTAGCAGCATCCATGAGGAGGAGACAGTACTTTTCCAAGCAAAAGCAAACCCTGCTTGGTCCAGCTGAGGCCATGACAGGTGAGTAAAAGACAAAAATCCTGCCTTCTCCAAAACAGAACAAGTTCCAGAGATTCTCATGAGATATGTTCTTCCCAAGAAAACTTTGATCATCTTTGCCCAGCCTTAATGACCTTGGTTGCTCTCTTGTCATGGTTTAACCCCAGATGGCAACTAAGCAACACACAGCCACTCGCTCACTCTCCCCATGGCGAGATGAGGGAAAGAATCAGATGAATAAAAGTGAGAAAACGCTTGGGTCCAGAAAAGGGCAATTTAATAGGCAACACAAAAGCCACACACATGAGCAAAGCAGACCAAGGAATTAATTCACTGCTTCCCACAGGCAGGCAGGTGTTCAGCCATCTCCAGGACAGCAGAGCTCCATCACCTGTAACAGTGACTTGGGAAGGCAAATGCCACCACTGCAAACATCCTCCCTCCTTCTTCCCCCAGCTTTACTTGCTGATCATGACACCATATGGTCTGAGATATCCCTTGAGTCAGTTGGAGTCAGCTGCCTCGACTGTGTCCCCCTCCCGATATCTTGTGCCCTCTAGATCACTCGCTGGTGAGGTGAGAGGCAGAAAAGGCCTTAACTCTGTGTAAGCACTGCTCAGTAATAACCAAAACATCCCTGTGTTATTGATTTTTTTTTCAGTAAATTCAAAACATAGCCCCATAGTATCTACTGTGAAGAAAATTATCTCAGCCAAAACAAGCACATCTCTAGAGCTTCAAGAGTGACTCGGAGCTAGAGAAAATCTCAGCTCCTTCCTGCAGCCTAAGACCATCAGAAACACACTACGAACCCTAACACTTACAGCCAAGGCTACAGCATATGACAGCTGCCAAAGAAACACAACTGCTGTAGAAGACCAGGAAATTCTGATGGGAGATCAGAGAATCCTTGATAGATTGTTACCATGGGATATCACGAGTATCAGAGTAAAACAGAACACAAATCAAAAGGAGGAAGACTGATTTATAATCTAAGCAAAAACCTCTGTCTATTTTCACCAAGTCAATACTCCCAACAGGTCTCCTCATGGTGGAGGTTAGAGAATATCCATAACTGGAAAATGCCATGGTGTTGCTCAGCCAGGTGGAGCCGAGTGTCAGATAAACCAGATCTCCTGAAAGCAGCATGAGACCTAGGTGATCACAAGAAACTACAAATACGTGCTTGTGATTGTCCATTTTCATTCACCTGGGAACAAAATGGGATCTTAAATCAAATAGTGAGACCCTGTACAATGGAAACCCTCTGAAGAGAAAAAGTGTCTACCCCTTCTCCCTGAGCAGAGATCCATAGCAAAGTTTGAAGGGAACACACCCCACTCTGACTAGGCAAATGCCATGCCTAATACAATCATAAGATCATTCTGAATCAGACAGTCCAGCTGCTACATCAGGCAGGCTCCATTCCTACACAAGAACAGCTCTTCTGGAAATGATAGATTGCCTTGATTTAAGCACCACTGTTTGCAGATGCATTAAGCTTTATGTTGAGAGAGTTTAGTGCTAAAATTACAGTGAATATTCAGGGTAATACTGTGAATTATGGGAAAATCATATTTGATACATCCTAAAAATAAATCCATGCACGCTTTCCTTCTAAATCTTTAATTAAGTTTAAGATTTTTTGAGCTTAAAGAATTAAATATATAATATACATGCATACATCTAAACCATACCTTTCTATATATGGTGGTACACAAATGTATGAGTGCAAACTGCACACATATAAAGACATATGGGGCTACATATATACTGACGTTAATGCATCAGATGTGGCATTTACATCTGGATGGAATTTCTATCTATAATTCATCTAAATTAACACACCTAATCTTGTTGCCCTATATTTTTACAGAAGCAAATAGAAACAAGAGGCAGAAATTATGGCTATAAATAAAAACTCCTTGTCCATGTGTTAAAGAGCTAACATTGCTGAAGCAGGAATAGTTGCCTTTCAAGATATAAACAGGATAGGTCTAAAAAGAGGCATTTATATGACAGTAAAATCCAAAGATGCTAGTGCCCAGTATTAGATTTGATTGGCTTCTACATACAAAATCACTGTGATCAATCTTTTAGCTAATCTCCATCGTCCTTCAAGCATCACAGTGACATGGCTGGGACGTGCCAGCCATCACAGATGTGTCATTAAGTAGTTAATCGGCAATAACTATAGGGGTAATTCAGCATTTTGCAAAGAGTTTAAATAGCACTTTAGGGTAAAATGTGCCTTTCCACTGATATCTTTCTAGGTTGTCGTGATTAAGCATAACTAGGATTCACCATCTCTCTTCCAAATAACATATAATTAATGATAACACGTTGCAGGCTTGTGAGTTCCAGAGGGTATCTAACACATCAAAGCCATATTTTAAGAGTAGATGTATGGATTTTATAGTCTGGATCAGTGGAATTTAGCAAGAGCACTCAAGTCGTGTATTAGAGAGAATTTTCTGCACTGAAAAGTCCACTGTGAATATGATCTGTGTGAATACTTCAGTGGTAGGATGTAAAAGCATACACTGATTTACTGAGCAAACTAAAAATAGACATGCTGTAATATTCTTGGCTCAGACCAAATGCTTGTCTAGGGGAGAATCCCCTCATTAACAGCATAAGCTTCTAGCAGCTAGAGTACATTTTGGACTGTTATGCCTGCAGAAAGCATAAGTAACAGCTACCAGAGACAACACAAATCTTCAAGCAAGTCACAGATGTACGATGGTCTGAGTAGTAGTAATGGTTTCAACAGTTACCCTGTTGTCTCCTCTCACTGAAGCTGTCAGCAAGGCCGGTCAACCATTTATCAAATGTTCAGCCATGAAACAGCACGCAGTTTGCAAAACAAACTAGGTATCTTTGGAAGATATCCATTTGTGTACAAGTCTGTATTTCAGAAATAAGTTTCCGCTCATAAAATATATTCCCACTATTTACTGGCCACAGACAGTCACTGGAATAATTAATTACATGATTAATATTAGAGGGATGGTGTCTAACAGTTCTGCTCTTGGACCACCCTATGGTCAGTGCACAAAAGTAGGACCCGAGTTCCCATAAGACATAAGGCTTACACACTTCTTTCCAAATCTCATGCAGATTGATGGAATGACTCAGTGAAGGGAACGCTGAATTTCTTCAAGGTCTCTTAGTGTGAAGGATAGAAGTGATGCTTTGTGGTCTAAAGCCAAGCAGCTTTTGGCCTTGACAAGTGTTTTCATTAAATTGATACCCACCTGACTCTCAGAACATTAAAAAATGAGAGATCTCTGAAGAGACACCCAAACAAATCCAGTGTTTCTATTTGTCAAAGCTTTCAGTCAGAATTAATTACATGTCAAAGTTGTCATGCTGGCCAAGTTGAGTGGCACTCATGGGCTGCTGGAGGTACCAGCACTGGTGTATGCACTAGCAGCCATGCAGAAAGAGGACAGCATTCAGCTCTCTTGGAACATGTAGCTAGTGGAAAATACAGTGCTGTTCTGTCGCTCCTGTGCTTTCCTGCTAAATGAACCTACTGCCAAAGCTAGCTTTGCCCCTTTCCCTCAACAGAAGGAGCAGCTTGATACATAGATTCATTAAGAAAAATAACAAATGCTGGTCTGAGCAGTGGGGCGCATTACTTAGAAGAGAAGGAAGAGTTCACCCTAACATAGAGATCAATGAGGCTTGAGTCTGGTGAGAGAAACACAGGCACCATAAAATAATTATGAACAAAGCATGAAGGAGAATAGGATCTTGTGCTGTGTATCTACCAAGAAGGTAAACTGTAAAGGTTAAAAGAAAGCTATAAAGTCGAAACTTCTAGCTTTGATATATATGCTCTTCTTCAAAGTGAAAATACTTGATTCTTACACTCATGTCTGTGTTATAAATGCACAGCAGGACCCTCTGCAAGTGCATATTGTACAAGGCACTGCAAAAGATGCTCAGCTCTGACAATGTTCAGATCCATTACGGCCTTGCACCATAGGAATGAGTCATATGTGTATATTTATACTGAGACGTGGGTATTATTAATCTGTGCAAGGGTTAATAAAGACAGTAGAGCACAAGGGGCTACAAAGGGCTGAGTGTTTATACACAAACAAGGTAAAGTCACTTAGAAAAGGTACATTGTGAGTAGAACTGCCCAGGTGACTTTACATTCTTGCATATAGACCATTCTGCTTTCTAGAAAGCTTCCTCATTACTTTCTTAAGAGTCTGCACAGCTTCTCCAAAGAAAGAAGGAGCAGCTATGTCTTTCTGTGCTGTAATAACTCGAGTATGAGCATAGATTTGCTACCAGCAGTGTAACGTTCACTATTTTGTACCAGCATTTCTATTTCTAGGCATAAAACCAGGTGTGCAAATAGCAGTGCTTTGAAAAAAGGAAGGATCAGACCTGATATGCTTTTGCTCTGGAATGAGCTACTCATTTTGTGGGATTCTCCTGCAAAATTTCCTTCTATACTTACAAATCACCTGTGCACGGATAGGCAACCTATGCTTTTTGGAAAGTGATTGTATGCGGGGATATCTTCTGCGAATCTTTCAGCAACATAATCAAGAATGGTTGGTCTGGGTGTGGTCTGGACTCCCAAAGCACCTTCTTGTGTAGCAAGTCATTTGAAAGTATCCTTTCAAAACAATAAAGAAAAATTAATAAATTATTTAAAAAACAAAACACATGAACACACAAAATAAAACCAACCAAAACCACCAACCAACAGACTTAAGAGATGTGAACAAAACTGACTCAAGATGGACAGGTTTTACTAAAAAGTCCTGTAGGAGAATTTGCACCGGTTTCACAGAACACGGTGGAAGAATATGCCCCTACTCTCGTCCTGTCAGCATTTTCTTAGTTGGCTTTTTCAGCCGTTACAAGACTGTGAGACACAATAATAAGGGTTTGCCAACAAAAGAGCTGACTTCTACTCATGTGTACTGCTCCATCTCTGAGAGTACAGGCCTTCAATTTCAGTGAGACTTTGTGGCCACTTAAACCTAAGCTTGTGCTTAAGTGTTCAAAGATTCAGATTCTTAGCATAAAACTGCCTGCTTTTTGTGTGTAAAAAGAATTAAAATCTGCTACTAGAGGTCTGAAAACACCATTCCTGCTCAGTAATTGAATATGATAAACATCTTGACCATAGTAAAGTTTGTTCATTTGAATTATGTCTGAATATACATGACCTGTCCTTCTAACTCTGTGTGCTGTTTTCAGACACAGGGCCCTCTTTCCTCCAAGATATTTGACAGGCCTTTAACTTGAGCACTGAACACATCCTTTACATTTAATCAAAGTGTGAAGAATCTCTTATTATCCAAATACTAGATTGTAAATGAGTTTTCATGTTTCCTCTTTGCTTGCGATTTAAGCAGGCTTTAAAGTTGACGGCATTTTTTTCTAAGCACAGATGCTCTCCCTTTTGCCAGAATTACGGAGGAAAACTTCACTCTGAGGGTGACGGAGCACTGGAACAGGCTGCCCAGATGGGTTGTGGAGTCTCAAACACTCAAAACCCACCTGGATTGTGTGATCTAGTCTAGGTGGTCCTGCTCTGACAAGGGGGTTGGACTAGATGATCTTTTGAGGTCCTTTCCAACCCTTAAGATTCTGTGTTTCTGTAATTGTATCCTAGGAGTGGTCAGGGTTCCTGTCATCTCACAAAGCCACAGAGGAGAGGCTACTCGCACCACAGTTCTGAGCCTTCTGGTGGATAAAGCCAGGACTGTTCACAATCTAGCTGTAGCGATAGAAGACCACCTTGCCATGTTACTCTACTGACTGAAGAGCTAGGCCAAAAGGAGTTTAATTTCAAGGGGGATTTGTCTGAAAATTTCTCCTAGTGTATTCTAGCTCAGAGAGGACCAGAACAGAGGCTGGAGCAAGCCAGCAGACTGCTCTGATCAATCCTGAGTGACAGATTTTAGTTGGAAGCCATCACTTATATATTTATTTTTTAATTGCTTGCTTGTGATAAGAGTTTTCAAGGTTGCAGACACAAACTGCATCAAATTACCGTATAATTTAGTGTTTCAAATATTTTCTCTGTAGTTATATATGTCTGTCTGACTCCTGCAGTAAGTATAGAAGTGAGAGAATAAGTTCTCTGCCTGACAAAAACAAAACTGTAACATTTATCTTAGAAACCAATTCCCTTTCCTCTGGTTCCCCTCCCTCATTTTGGGAGAAAGTGTAATACACTCTTAATTTGTCAAAATATTTCACTTAGTTGAAAATAGATACCTCTCCTCTATGGGAGTAAGTCTTTTTTTCCCCTTTAAAGATAGAAATGAACTTAAGCAAAATGTCATTCAGGTAAAATAACCTGAAATATTTCAAGGTTTTCCCAAATTCTTATCAACCTTAGCCTCTCTTGGCTGAAACTATTTGAACCAAATTCATAAACGCTTTTGGCTAACATGAACAAGGTAAAAAAGAAAAAAAGAAAAAAGACATAAAGAAGTTTTGTTTGAATGTTTCCTTATTTCTAGCCAGAGGCAAATCTGCCATCGTGTTCACTGGGACGAAAGCTGGGTTCGTGTGTCCTCTAACTCTCCTCTAAGGTTAGTAATTCAGATTTGTTTTTCCTCTTATGCTTGGAAACAAAGTGCTTCATTTCGCTGGGGTTTTTTGGTGGTTCATTGTGGGTGTTTTTCCACTAATTACTGTGGTGGACAATTTGAGCCACATGCTCAAAATCTGTGAAAAGAATTTTTTCTGAATAACAGTGCATTGAATAGGGATGCTGAAAACTCAGAAACTGGCACACAGATAAACACATGCCTAGCACCATGCACTTTCACATGTTGTATCAGGACTAAGAAAAGAGTTACAGAGAAAAAAGGGAATAAACCTACTGAAGGCAGCGCTTGCATTAATGACATTTAGGGAGTAAAATCCTGTAAGCAATATCAGAGTGCTCAAAGCAGCAAAGACATTAAAAGAAGGTGGTAAAAATAGATAACATGCTTCTACAATTCTCTTGAAAAAAAGAGAGGAACTACTTTTTTTAAAATATGGTTCTTCATTTTGGTACTGTTGCTTTGTAGCACTTGGGTATAGAAAGACAGGTACCTAAATCACAGACAACCAGGGGAAAATAAAAATGTGGCAAGAAAATCCTACCATAAAAGGCAAATCAAGCTTCAACTAATCAAGGCAACTGCATTACCTTCAAGTTCAATAGGGTGCGGAGGGCCAGAAAGGAGAGTAATCCTTACCTGGACAAGAATTGTTAGAGATGACTAGTAAGTTTCTACAAGTTAGTCCCTTTAGAGGATGCTGGAAGGAGGGATCAGTTGCTAGAAATTATCCAAACGTATATGTTCAGGCTCCTTTCAAGGCCATTTGCCTCTATAAGAAAATAAGAGTTATGGTTTACCTCCATCAAATCTTGACTACAAATCTGAAAAGTGATTAAAATTTCCTGTGGGAAATTACAAATGCCTTTCATTTAAGGAAATTAATAAATTTTGTTTAGAAATTTCCATTTTTTATTTTTTCTTTCAATAGAATGGAATACTGTAAATGAATTTACATATTAGGTTATAATTATGAAAGCAAAAATAATTACATTTAATACCATCTGTGTAGGAACTTAATAAAGGAACTAGAAATTCGAATTTTTCAGTTGGAACTGGGTAATTAAAAAAAAAAAAAATGAGCTGTATCCAGAACCTTAGAGATGGTTGCAGCTGTAATTTGATCATCTGGCTCAATGTGACTGATTTCTGAAGGACTTCATTTTCAAAAGTTAGGGGGTTCTAACTGCCGTGACTGGCTTCCTCCTCTGTTTAGCTGACACTCTGTCTATGTAGCTGTTAGATTTTCCTGTAGTCAAAAAGCTAGTCCCAATAGCTCCAGACACACAACACTTTATACATTTGTGACACAAGGAAAGGATCCTGACAGTACAGGACTTTAAAATCTGTCCCCAGCTGAAGAATGAATGGGTGCTCAATTCCATTAACAATTTAATCATATACATTTGAGATAGCACACATACTGGATTTAGCTTTTGTTTTACTATTGTGATTGAAAAACTGCAGTACAATTCCCTGTGGAATCTTAAAAAATGGGTAGTATAGGTCCTTCAGAAAAATTTAAATGCCTAATCCTCACCCAGGAGCAAATTTTTGTAACAGTTTTTAAAGCTTCTAAAAAACTGTTGTTTGCAGTGATTGAAGCTAAAGTGAGATTTGCTTCCATTTTCTAATGCCTTAAAAATAACAACAGGAATAATGGCTCTTACACAATAGAGTGTAAAAAATTAGAGGTTTCACCAAAAGAGTTATTTAGATGAGAAAATTATAGTTGCACGTTTGCACATCTGCACCTTGACAATCATATCCATGAGAATGTTGTAATTGCTATGAATTATGCAAAATGCTAATTAAGAACTCTAATTCACTAATCATCTCACAGGGTCATAACTAGAGCTGAATTTTATTAAGGACATACAATTTTGTGAAATGAATTTCTGCACTATATGTCATTTTCCAGAGGAAAGAAGGGAGGATATGCAGTCTCTGTGGTTTTGTTGGAGGAAAGAGATTGAAGAGCAAGCTGTCTGGGCAGCCCAGCCACTAGCATCTTTTATGACTTCTGATGAACGTCTTTATTCCTCAGTTTCTCTCTTGTATAAGATCAGGAGACTGTCTTCCTAGCCTCCCCAGGACTGTGTAAGGCTTAGTATGCTCATGTTTATAACATCATCTATGCAATGCTGCATAACTCTTTTAAAATTTAAATACATTTTTTCTAAGTTTGCTGATGTCTCAGTTGAAAAATAATAAATAATAATTTGCTGCTAATATGCAAGTGCTATCTCTTGCAAAAGTTTGAGGCAGAGGAAAGAAAAAAAATGGCAGTGACTATCTTGCATCCAGGAAAGAAGGGAGAAACATACTGTAGTTCAGGTTATTATTTTGCTGGGATCATCACATGGGAAGACTACTCTAATTTGATATGGTATATTTGCAAAATGTTACTGACCCAGAGCTGACAAAGCTAACCTTCAGAGATTCTCCTGAGGCAATGTTTAACAATATAAAACTATGAGACTGCATCAACTTAAGGAAACTGCACCCATGTGGATGGACACAGTCAGATGAATCCTCAAGGGAAAAGGCAGCAGTTTTAAAAAAGATATCAATGCCCCATTCCCATTAAAATTGCTGGGAGTGGAAGCTTTCGGATCCATTAGCTGGTGTTAAAGATCTCAGTTACAGAGGCTGGATATTGCATCTTGAAAATACTGCAGGCAGGCAGGCAGATGATAGATTCAAACACAGACAATAAAATCAGCTACCCTCTCCAGCCCTTGTGCTATCGAGTTTCTTAGCTGTCCTGCAGTTACACAGTGTGCACATGTGCTGAGAAGTATGAGACTACTAATATAATTATATCAATGTCTGTCTGCACCAATCTTTCTAGCAGAGACAAATCTTTCTCTGCAGAACTGATCAAGGCTTCCAAACATACATTGAACCTAACAAGAATTTCACTCCAAAATGTTTTGGCAGGCTACAGAAAACACTTCAGATTAAAGATGGCATAAAGTATTCACTGTAAAGTAAGTTGGTTTATGTCATCCATCTAGTGGATAAAGCAGATGTGGAGATCTATGTTTGCTGAGAGAACTCTTCAGCTCTGTTATACCAATAACAGAAACTGACACCAACTTCATGGCTACCAAGGGAGATTTCCAAATTGGTGAGAGTCAAATATTAATTCCCCTCATTTTGAAGTCTGTCTGCTTCCATACCTTATGTTCAAAATTATAGCAAATTTAAAGCCAGAGTGCAAGGGGAGGGAAAATTCTTGGGACTGGTCACAATTTTATCATCCGAATTTATGTTGGCGTGAAGGGAGACCCAGATGGATGAAGCGCCTCTCATATTGGGGTTAGGCAGGACCCCAGGATGCAAGCAGAAGGTAAGCGCAGCACCTACAGCCTGTCTCTCATCTGCTCAGCATATTCATGCCACAAGCCAGGGGGAAACAAGAAGAGAAGTTCCCAGGTTGAAAAGTCAGGACACCAGGAGAAGATGTAAATGTGTATAGGCCACCCTTGCCCTTTTCTATCTGTAGCCGGAAATGTGAGCAGAAAGTTGGAAGACAGGTTGAGGCAATACTGAGGTTTCCTGCCATACATCCTCCCCAAGCACTACAACCCTGATTGTAGAGTATCTGCTGGGGAGCTGCTGGGGCAAGAGCCAGGAATGCTTATGGAGAAACATTTCCTTAACAGGACTCAGCTGCCAGGGCTCACTAGGCACACCTTGGCACATTCCTGAGAATCAGAAGCTCACAGAAACACACTGCTATTTGCTGTCACAAAGTGGGTTATGAGGTTACAGGCCAAATCCTGACCTAGTGTAAGGCAAACTCCACTAATAAGAGGATTTAGCTCTATATTTTCTGGGATGAATGCATCTACTTTTTAGCAGTGGGCAAAGAGGAAGGAAATACAGAATTAAGCACAAAAATAAATCAAATTAGAAAAGAATAGCTAATGTTTTATTTTCATCTTTTCTAATTGATATCTCTTCATGAAAGCAATTAAATTAAATTAAACTAATTTCAAATATAATCAAATATAAAGAGCAGTCTTGCCGCATCTACTGACAAAACAGATAGAGGATGATAATCCACAAGGAGGGTAGAAAGAGTGATTTTTCCTCAAATTGACTGCTCTGGTATTACTGTTAATGAACAGAAAGATGGCCAAAGAACTAAATGCTGGCAGTACTGCAGATGCAACCAATTCAGCTAGCTTGACTAAAATCACTAGTCTTCTTTCTGATTCCTATGCCGACGTGTGTGGCCAGGCAAGCTTGTGGGTCATAATACGGAACTGATGACCAAGAAATGTAGATTCACTGTATGGATTTGCCACAGACCTGCTGCAGATGCCAAAGGAAAATCATTTCATCAGGCTGCAAATCTAGGATATCATCTGTGTTTTTTTTCCATCCTTGCACATTAATTTGTTGACCAACAAGCAGCATGACTGACAAGCTTCCACTGTGTGTCTATATTCCACTTAACACAAAGTCTTCAAGCTAGGAAAAAGCCTCTAGGACAGTAAAAGCCCTTCAAATGATAAAAAGTCATTATCGTCTTGGATTTACACCCAAAACATGAGCATTTTTTGTTCCTGGAAAGGTGTTGTGACTGTCAATTGCTACATACTTCCATTGAGTATTCAGTTTAGTGTTACTGTTAGTCATTCTAGAAGGAGTGTGGATATGTGATGACACTTCATAAACTGTATAGATGCAAACTTGAAGATGAGCAGCTCAGGTTAGAGAAAGGATATGGATTAAAATGCTCTATGTTCAATGTTCAGTGATCCATGTCATCAAAACTGGTATGGCAATAGCAGAAAGGCTCTCCATCTGCTGGAAGATGGGACCAGATTACACATCTTGCTTAAAGAAAATACCCACTTGGACTCTCCTCTCTGTCAGGGGTTCCCTATCAAGGCAGCCCAAGCCCTGTGTCCTGCACACAGAAATAATTCAGTGATGAAGCACAACAACTATCGGGCAAAGTACAGGGATAGTCCTTATTCTAATTATATCAACAAGGAACAGCTTAATTTGTTAAAAGTGGTGAACAGCACACATAGAAACCTGTCTGGAAACCAGAGCTGTCTCTAGGGAGGAGGCATGCCTGCTGACTCTTAGAGTGACCACAAATGTTTTCAGGTGCCTGTCAGTTAAAGGTCTTGAAAGCATGGGAAGGACACTGCTGAGACAAGTCTTCTCTGGTGGGAAAATGCAATATTAAAAGTGTTCCATTCCTGCACCATTTGCAGTGGAGTTGAACGAAGGAAGTGATCAGTTTGTTCTTTAGGAGGAATAATCACAAAGCAGCAAATGGCTAGAAGTCAATATTTATTAAACTGCAAGCCAGTTGCATTTTATGAGAGCCAAAAGTAAGAACATTATTATAAGATCTGATAAATCAAAGCACTAAGAGTAAACACACTGTGTAAGCTACAATTATATGCCTCTGCAAGATCAATAATTCAAGAGGTTTCATCCACATTATGCGTGATGGCCTATGGGAAGGTGGCCTCTTGGGAGCACTTGCTTGGACTGAGAACAGATGCAGGGGCTTTTGAAGAATTCCTGTCTCTAAATTTCAAGCGGTCAACTATAATGTTTTCAGAGGTGCAGGTACAGTGCAATTATCTTTGGTGGATGTGAGGGCAGCTATTTCTCCTATGCCGATACCAGGTGCAGAGGGTGCTACGGGGACTGTTGACATGCATACACCCACAAGTTTGCAGGGCGCATTTACCTCCTCAAAAGCTGCGCAGTCAGCAGATGCTTAGTGCTAATTAAAAGCCAACATGGTGTCTTAAGGACCACCATTCTGTACTGAAGTACCTACTCCAGCAAAAGGAGCTTAGGAGAAGTGCTCCCTTCATTCTTCCTATGGACTTCTCTCAGCACAGCATTTGATCAGTGTAAACTTAAAGCAAATGAGCACTCTGGTTTCTCTGTCACTTAATGCATGCAGACTCGGTGTGTTAGCAGGGAGCAGGAGAGAAGCAGAAGAACTGTCCTGCTTTCTCTTCTGGTAACATCACCTGCAGAGTCAATGGCACTCCAAGATATCTCTAGAAATCCAGCCCCACAGAGGACCACAGTGGGTTGTAGGAGAGATCCAATATTGTGATAAACTCTCAGAGAGATTTCTCTCCCATTCTCTCACTGTTCAATGAAACTGCCTCCCTTCTCAGGTCAATGAGATATTGTTTTAACTAGGTTACTCTGGTGTCCACCTCTTGATCTAAATTCCCCTTAAAAAGCCCTATAAATTGCTGTCTTGCATTGGTCATAATACCTTTTCTTCTTGCCCTCCCTGAGACAGCACTTGTATTTTTCTGAAGAATGCTCTCAAACACAGACTGCTTGACCTTTACTGCATATCCAATAGCCTGTTTATTTCTTAGCCTTCTTGTTTAGGAGGGAACCTGCCTTGCTGTGACTCAGTCTGCTGGAGTAGCCTCCATGCTGAGTCTACTGATTAGACAAAGATTCATTTATCAGCAGATGAGGTTATGAGGTTGTCTTAGCTACACTCCCCAGCAACCTGCTTCTTACTGATTTCATCTGCAGCAGTAGTACCATAAAGTAAGCAGCCTTGCCTTTGTTATTTGCTTTAAAGTAATCAATGCAGTGTGCAAGTCATTCACTCTGGGGCTTAATCAAATTAACTGTATTTGTTCCCCACTTATTGCTATGGATTTCAGTCGTAATTAAGCTCCTAATCCATGAAGTTGTTTCCTTCCTGGGATACTATGGGAAAGGCTGTTCCCACCTCCTCCTTACACAGAGTTATTTCAATTGGAAAGCTATTTCCTTAAAGATGATGCAGCTACTTCTGCTACCAAGTTGCCAAAACTCAATGCCATCAAACTTTTAATTAAAAATCAAAACAATTTTAAAAGAGCTAAATAAATAACTCCAGTAGTGTAGTCAGTTATACAAGCTCATCAGAAATACTTTGGCATTTGCCAACACAGAATCTCATTTTCTAAGGATGATTTAGATTTTAGGCAAAACTCAGCAATGTATTTATAAAACCAGATTGTTTTAAGAGGCAGTAATTGTTGCTAGTTTGGAATGCTGTGCTTTCCTAAAGAAACTGGAGTCATGGTCTCTTTGTTTTTGTCAACTATTCCTCCAGCAAAACATCTAAACTTCTTGATCCAATGTAATTACATTTGGCAGAAAGGTGGATGTCTCAAAGGTACTGTTTTCCTTCAGTTGTTGAAAACCAGGAAGGTGAGAGATTAAAGTTAGTGCTCAAACAGAAAAAAGATGTATGAGTTTAACCACATGCCTAATAGGCAACAGAAAAGCTACAGGGGACAGAGCTCTAAAGAGTCTCTCTTCACAAGGATTCATCACCCTGCTATATTCACTTCTGCCACTAGCACAAAAGCAATCTTCTTACAGACTCCTTTAAGTCGACTTTTGCAGTGGTACTACCTGCAGGCTCAGCTTCACTGGACTCCTCTGCGCAGGGCTGAAATTTTTCAATTATGGATGAAATTGCACTTAACATTTTATTCCAAAAATAGTCAAAACAAAGTCCCAATTTTTTAAAACTCAGTATATTTTTTTCTTTGGTTTCACTAGATCACATGATTTGATTCACCATGACTTAATGGATAATTAAGCCTGCTTTATGCAGGAAGGGTTTTGTCTGGAAGAAACTGTCCGTAGCAGGTGGGTTTACGCTTCTGTTTAAGAGTGGTAATTAATGTTTGAAACAATTACAACTAACTTCTAATGATACAACAATGGAACAACCCAGGGAGACCAATGATGACTATGACTTGTTGTGAACAACTATTCCTTTCAAGAAACCCTGTCCCCCAACACCTCACAAAACTGAATCATTGTGCCAAACCTGCCCAAGAAAGAGCAAATGTCTGTATTTATCAGGTTAATTTCTTACGATTGTTCATTGAAGTGTAATCACTATTAACTATGTCTAAGAAAAGTATATTAACAGGCTCTAGATAAAATCCTGCAAAATTAATAATAATACCAACAGGGGATTATTTTTTAAATTTTTAATCAGAGATTTTTTTTTTGCCTAGCCATGTTTTTGAAAGGCACAATAACAGCACTGTAGGGACATTATTCACTGTTGCTTGTGAAAATTCCTCTTGAAAATATTTAGATATTATGCCTCCAACCCAGGAAGTTCCAGTTAACATACATTAGTCCAAATTTTATATACCAATTCTAGCCATTGTAAATACTGCAGAAAGACGTCTGAGTATGTCTGTACTCACTGAATCATAAAAAGCGCAAGTAAGAACTTGGGTAGCCATGCTGCTTGGAGGCTTTTCTGTCCACAGTTTAATTAAGATTAAATTTTAATTAAGATTAAAATATAACGGACTGTTGCTCTCAAAACTCAAGTGTACAAATATCTGTCTACACACTTCCACTTTTATGAGAACTGTGGAGTTGATGAAAGGAACTCCAGCGTGGGCACATTGAAGGTGTCTGGTTAAGTGTACACCTGAAAGCTTTCCTACACAGCGATCACAATGCATAAAGTTGGCCAAGTGGAGAAGATTAGAGGTGAAGATTCTTTGAGTCAACAACCTCATTTGCTGTAAACGTAGCTGCAGTTGTTGTTTCCCTAGAGAGAGCAGCATTTCAGAGAGGCATCCATGATTTCCACATACAAACATACTTGTCAAAAGCATGAGTCAGAACTACATCAGTGTCATATCTCAGCTATCATGATTACTTTTTATTCTAATTACAGGCGAATACCATATGCAGTACTTACATGCATGGACAGTGCTGTGTTCCAGCTAGCAACTACCATCCTGCCTGCAGAGCAAAGGGACAGATCCTGATTGATTTTAAGCACTTGTGAGTATTCATATGAAACATTACTACCCCAAGTCTAATATTTTAAAACTTGGATGCTTTAAATTAAACCATTAAATCTATACTTACTCAGTGCATAACTGTCCTGAATTCCTGAATAGCTCTCTAAATCAAATCTTATCCAGATCAAATCAATTATATTAAGACATTTCTTTAAAGTGTCAGTAGGTGACTTTCCAGGGAAACCTGAGGAGCCACAGAGTTTGAATTGCCATTGGAAGAGCTGGTCTGCCAGGTTTAAGAGCAATCTGTCCTCGGTGAGCCTAGGGTAAACAGTGCTTTTGCGTCCTTGCCGCTGAGACACTCTACTCCAGGCATCCCATACAGCCTTCACTTCATGGAAAACACAGAATGTCTTCTACTTTGCAATGAACTTCCTAGAGAGTTATGATATTTTCCTCTTCTTTGCTCTAATCATCACACATACACAGCCTGACACTATTTCACAGTGGTGCAAGAATGAAATGGAGCATATTTCTGTGAGGTGCTCCATTAAGCAACAGCAGAAAATTAACAGGTGCCACAAAATGATCAGAAGTGACTCACTGTCTCCTCTTGGCTAGAAAAAACCCAAGGTTTGGAGCGAAAAAGAGGAGAGGAATCATGAAGCAGTAAAAATAACTGTGGAAGGCACCAGACAAAGGAGGAACTGCAAAAACCAGGCCAAAGCACTGTGAATCATGTTAGGAAAGACAGAAAATAGACTTTGTATGTTGAAGTAAAAAATCTGAACCCCTCACTCATTTACCCTAATCTACGTTTATCTCCCCAAAGGCTGAAATTTGGCCTCTTGCACCTTATTACCTCTGTTCTTCTCTGCCTCATTTGTAGAGATGGCATTCTGTCTCCAATCAAGACATCTCCATTTAACAGAGATCTCCATGCTCCCTGTTGCAAACATCCAACAATTACATTCCGTCAGATGAAGGCACTCAGAATTTCTGACAGGGTAAGGCTGGCAACAGCATAGCCAGATTTCCACTCAGAAATGGATAGCTCTGGACATAGTACACTTGCAGGAAAAACAAACAAAACCTATTAATGCACAAAATACATTATCAGAATAAAAAAAACCAAAAAACCACATCTTTCCCAAACCACTACAGCAGTTTCCAAACCTAACCAAGGTAAATATGGCTCAGAAGCTCTTTCCCACAGCAATGAGAGAGACACATGTTGGCTCTGTAAAATCAAGTCAGAAAGATCTTTCAAACACAAGTGGCTCTCAAAGCCAGCCCTGCTGGCTATTGCTAATGCTGGACTACTTGGATAGTCCCAACACTACTATGCAGACACCATACCAATACATCAGTAGAGCACAGCAATGACAAAGCTGTTGACTAAAGTGGCACTCAGTTTACCCGCAAGGCACATCCAAAGCACCTGGTCTGTGTCACCATTGCCCAAAACACCCTGTCTGCATAAAGAATTGATAGCACCTGTCTGAGGACTATTAATTTCTACCCAGGAAATCTTCTTAGTGATACCAGATTGGTGCATTTTGAGGCACTCCAAGAGTAAATACCAGAAGTCACATTTTTAGGCAATTCCAAGCACTGACAGATATCACTGTGAAAAGGTAGCACAGTAGCTTTCCTTCACAGGACTTTGAGCTCCTTTCTGCAACAATATTATACAATAATAGAATAGCTTGGATTGGAAGGGACTTTTAATGTTTATCTAGTCCAGACCTCTTGAAACAGGCAGGGACATCTTCAACAAGATTAGGTTGCTCAGAGCCCTGTCCAACCTGACTTTGAACATTTCCAGAGATGTGGCATCTACCACCTCTCTGGGCAACCTATTCCAGTGCCTCACCACCCTGACCTTAAAAAATTTTATCCTTGTATCTAGTCCAAATCTACCCTCTTTTACGGTGTCCTGTCCTCAAATGAGAGGCACTCCAGCCTTCTGACCATTTGTCTGATCCTCCTTTGAACTCACTCCAACAGCTCCAGGTCTTCCATGTGCTAGGGACCGCAGAGCTGGGTGCAGTACTGCATGTAGGATCTTGCAAGAGTGGAGTAGGGGGGCAGAACCTCCTCCCTCAGCCTGCTGGCCACACTGCTTTTGATGCAAAGGTACAGTTGGCTTTCTGGGCTACAAATGTATATTGCTGTCTCATGTCCAACTCTGCATCCACAAGTACTCTGTAGCTCTTCTCCTAAGGGTTGCTCTCATCTCCCAGCCTGTATTAATATCAGAGTGCAGGGTCTTGCACTTGGCCTTGTCGAACCTCATGAGGTTCTCATGGGCCCACTTCTCAAGGTTGTCCAGGTCCCTCTGGATAGCATGCTGATGTATAAAGGTCTGTAAAGCCACTCTTAGACTGCTCCAGCACAACATAGAATTGTTGTGCCATCACTCACCTACTGCTATCATTAAAGGCATACCAATCTGTGACAGTTCCCAAAGCTCACCCCTGCGCCTCGTGGTTGTTACGGCATCAGAGGGAATGGGGATCAGGAACAGGATGGGATAGTTTCGAACTGAAATAGCTGCTATAGCTGCTCAGCATCTGTACATACACAATCACACAGGCTCTCTGCCTTCTTGCACTTTTTGTTCCTTTTTCATGACTGTCAGCTAAACCAAAGATCCAAATGCAAAATGTAGCGCTTGGGGAAAATTATGTGGGTTTGTGGCACTCCCTGGAGGGCTCTAGGCCCATGAAGCAATGAATACATTATAATGAGTCATAAATACAGTACTTTCATCTGTGACAGGATCCCATTCTGCTATTCATGTAATGTAAAGTCAAACTGCCCATTCTCTCCAGACCAGTAATCTGAAATCTCGAAGAGGGAAAGAAAAATAAATAGAAAGCATCTCTAGGCACAAATTAGGCAGACAAATACGCAAGTCAACATATTTAGCAGCAGCTTTGGGAACTCTGAATAAGAAAAATAGGTGTAATTGTCTTTTAATTATTCTGAAGCATAATACCAGAACAGCTAGATCAGAACCACCATATTCAGGAGAGGGAATGAGGATGCAGTTGTACTCATGATTACTCCTCATTTTTTAACCTCTTTGAATGCCTTTTGCTGCAAGGCACATTCCCAAACTCTACTGCAGGTTTTACAATTTGGAGCTATTTGCAAAAATCACTGTCCATTCAGAAGAGGTGAACCTTTCTTCTTCTATGTATGTGAGTTACCTCACAGTTCACTCAGCTCTGGCTTAACTGCTCAATCACAACGTTCCCACTGCCTACTTGCCTGCATCTGCTAGTACTATCAGCTACTATTACTTTGACAGCATGCTTAATATAGAGTTCTTTTGTATCCAAGCTGGTAAGTAACCAGTTCCAGGCACTCTGCTGCACTCTGGGTCTGGAAAAAAAACACCGTCAGTCATCCTCCTTCAAAGCAGCATTTGGATAAACCAGATGGACTATTCCTTCTCTGAAATCACACCTACCCAGTGGATCCTTTGCACATGGCAAGTTTGCATGGGTTAAACTGAATGACAGCAGACAGATTGCTGATTTCCAGTAATTAGAAGGAATGTCTTCCTGGGCTTTTAGGCTTAAAAGGGGAAAAAGAATCCTGCTATGCTCGTCCTCATTGCAGTTTGATGTCAGTTGGTAGCCCCTGCAACACACTGATGTTAAAAGCAAATAAAGAATGAGGTACACGATGCCTGCATGTCACTCCACTTGCAAACTATTGTTTACCACAGTTCCCCAAAAAGGCCACAGGACTTCTTCCCTGCCCAGACCACACACAGGTAGAAAGCAATTGAAATATAAGCATGAAGACGCTGAGGATCAGTTCAATGCTTGTATAAGGGGCACAGCACAGGGACTTAGGGACTTTGAGGGAAGAGGGTGTAAGTGAAGACATGCAGATGTCAGCAAGGACTAGGTTTTCTGAGCTTTGGATCAGTACTGTAGCATGCACCTATGGAGACTTTTGTCTTAAAATAACAACAAATCACATAGGACAAGCATATATATTGAATCAATGCAGTTTGTCTGCACTTGTAGAGCACTAATAAGCACACAGCTCAAGCAGAGCGCTGAGCAGAGATGTGAATGCCAACATGTTTCCAAGGCTGAGGAAAAAAAAAAAAAGATTCCTTCTTGATGTTCTTCCCAGCTGTTGCTAAGAAGTTTTGCTGCTATTTTTTTTTCCTTCTCCATTTGCCAAGAGACCTGTCTAGAAAATTTGCATATGGATATTACCCACTTAAAATGGAAGAGAAATCATGGCTCAAGTGAGATGATTCTCTGGTGCTGACACAACTAAAAGAAAGTAAGTGGCATCAATGAAAATCAATGGCTGAGGTTTTCAAAAGTAGATGGCTACAGTTACTTGTGGTTTTTTTGCTTTAATGGAAACTGCTCAGAGCAGTGCTGAAATTCAGGCTACTCATTTCGGTATTTCAATTCATCCAAATAGAAGTTTAAGATAGACTCAATTAAGAAAAAAAACCCTATGAGTTTTCCCATGTGCTTTGTACTTTGGAATTCCCCACCACCCAGCAGTGCCTGTTTTCCTAAAAAACCCTTTACACTTGCATTAGAATAGCAAAACCAGGATTTCTTTTCAACTGTCAGCGTTCTTTTTCAATTTTCATTTTAATTTCTCTGTGAAGTTTCAATTTCCAAAGAAGACTCTTTCTCCCACTCCTTCTACAGTTTCCACTTCATTATTTTTTTTGTACGTGCTTGTTTGTAATATTAGACTGCAATTCCAGCAGCAAACCCCTGCTTTCTCAGGAGGACTTTCAAAAGAGCCTGAAGGAGTTAGGCATCCAACTCCCAGGCATATAACTTGTTAAAGCATCACTGAAAGTCCCAGCCCATATGGAATGCAAAAACAGCTCTCCAGAAGCAGACTTATGACCCATCAAAAAGCCCGTTTTCCATGATTTGCAGCTCCCGGTATTGTAACTAACCCCACATGTGAGCAGTCCCATTGACTCCGAGGGAATTGCTCCTAGCTTGAAGTTAATAATAATTATGCAGACCTTACAGAGCATTTGCTTTCTCTCCATCTCAGTGAGATGTTATTGAGAAGGTCAATACTTTTATTCCCATTGTACAGACAAGGAAATGGGGGTGACAGTACTGGGCCATCTTGAATGGCAGAGCCAGGATAAATACCATGATGAATAAAGTCTATCAGTTATTACTGTGCTTGTGAAGTGCTTGTGAAGTGTTTAATTATTAGCGTCTCATATGAAAATTTGTGAAATAGAATCCATTTCCCTGTTCTCTCTCGTTCCCAAACACTAATTCCAGCTAATCATCATTCATCCTTCGTGCCATCACATGAAAGTTAACTACAGAGAGAATAAAAAGAGTGTTTATACAGCTAAGGAAGGATTTACATAGCTGGGTCCTTAGGAGCTTTTACCATGTACTGGATCAAAAATCAATTTTATAAAAATTGCCTAAATAAATACATATTTGCCTTATAGACTGTAATAGCTTATCCAGAGCCCTGACGATGCAGCAGGGAAACAAACTTCAGTCTTGGATAAAACTACAGGAAGTTCCTACTCGTCTGCTTACCTAATCCACTGCAGATGGATTTTCATCTTTTCATCAGCAACACATGTTTCTTGCTGCTTGCCCTACAAGTGTGTCTAATCTTTAGAATCCAACTTTCTTTTCTGCAGCAGTAGGGCTATATCTAGCTCATCTCCAAATTTTACATGACAAGAGTTAGTTTAATGTTAAAATTATGTTGTTTCAGCCCTTCATGCTTCTAGGCACTGAGAACAGAGTAGGCAGAGCTGTGAATATGTAATCTTGGCATGACTTGTGCTTTCCATTTCCTTTACTGGCCACTAGTGGGATATCACAACAAAGAGGTTTCTGGCAAAACTAATTCTGTAAGAGATTTCTGTCTTCTTTAGCTTAAATATTTTTTGGCGTGGACTTTTTGCTGATTACATTGATTGTGAGAGGATGGAGAGGTTTCTTTTACAAATCCTTTTGTAAATTTCTGTTTTCTGCAGATACATCTAGAGTGTACATGAAAGAATTTATGAACGTTCCCAACAAAATTCTCAGTTCTTTGACACCTTAGGAATCTTCATGTCTTCATTCTCCTCTCATATCCACGCCAGGAGTTGAGACTTTCTGGTATTTTAAACAAAGAACTGGCTATCTTTCAAATCTCACATCAGGTAGATATAACAGATCAGAAAGTCAATAACCTGTGCTCACTTTCTGCTGGTCCAGGTGCCAACACAACATCCAGCACTCTGTAGTAATACTTGGCAGTGCTGTTAATCCATGTAACATGGTTTGTGGGTTTTAAGTAAGTTACCCGTGACCCTATGCTGTTCTGTACAATAATTTCCTCATGATTTTCATTTAAAACAAACAATAAATGGAGACACTTTCATCTTCTAACCTTTACTTGCTTACCTGGGGGGCATATTTCTTGCTATTGGTTTGGTTTTTTTTCAATAGCTTTTTCCATGGACAACTTTCTGATACCTGAATGGACCCCTGTGGTACACAACTACCTACTAGTAAATGCTGCTGGTAGAAAATCTAACACCTAATTTTATGCACATTACATAGGTAATGTGTGCATAAGATTGACACCAGATATCGAGTTAGCTATTGCAGCAGCCAGTTCATTGCCTATCCTCTGTAAACTACAGATGTTACTGAATAACCCAAATTAAGGCCTCACCCAATCTGAAGAGAGACATGTATTAAATATTTACCACAAGAAATGCAGACTCCAAATGCAAATAAAGAATTTATCATAAATTCTTTCTCTTTGTTGACCAATGAATATTTTCTAACTAAAATATTATTTTTAGTATTGTTTCAATGTCAATAAGTCTTATACAAATTGTTACAGAAAGTCTGTGGAAATGCACATTCGGGTTATATGCAGTTACAAAACTGGTGTTTGGGGAACCATATAATAAAAATGCAGTTTGCACTCTTGGGACTTAGTTTATAGAGGGATTCAAGTAGTATTTTGTCTGGTTAGAATCAAGTTTCTGCCATGATTTTTAAACTTACTGTCTTGGTTTTGGTCTCTCTGACTAGATATTTTTTGCTTCTTGCATGGAACAATATTTAGTAGGGCAGCTTCCTCTCTATGAAACCCTTGCACATCCAAATAGCTTGAAAAGGCTTAGTAAGCAATTAGTAGATTAAAAAATTTTACAAACAGTAGCAACCTCTTACAAAAAAAAGTAAGATCCAGAAAACAAACATTATTCTAAAAAAAACCCTACAAAATTATTTCATAAGCTGTTGCTTTCATATTTTACCATACATTTTTCCCAAGTCATGACTAATTTCACTTATCAGATACTATCTTTCTCCATGGGGAATTTATTTTTTTTCTTTTCTTACTTTTTCTCAAGCACAGAACATTTTCACAAAAGATTGTTTATGACAATGTGGTGTTTTTACATCAGCAAAATTTCTCTCTTACAGTAACCTCAATTCTTTTGAATCAGAACACTTCTCATGTTAGAAAAACCTTTAACTTTGTCATTCTACTGGAATGTAGAGAAAGACTATGACCCTTGGTACACAGTCATGGAGTCTGGTCTGCCTAAGAGGCATAGGCACAGTCATTCAGAGAGACACTAATCACTGCTTGAGTCGCCACGGTATTTCTGCTAACTGGCTAAGCACATGAAGAAATTTGGTACCAGTTGGTTACAACCCAAAATTCAAGAGGGAATTTGAGACCAATATGGGATGCTTTACTTCAAGTAATTTATTCTGTCACCTCATGTACACAGTTCTTTGTTCAAGTTAAATAATTTACAACAATTTAAAAAGGGAAGATCAGGCTGCTGGGGGAATTATGGGTACATAAAACATGGTAAGACAAGAAAGATCTTGTCACACCCTTTTCTCACTACAAGACTGGCCCCAAAATTCACCCAAGATGGTCCTCGGAGGAGAGCAATGCCCAAAAGTCCTAGTCTTCCTACCAGCAGTAAGACAGCTCAGATAGGCTAGAACAGGCAATGGGCTCAAACAGACAAAAGAACATTAAAGAAAATTAACCTTCATGTAACTTCTGTAATATTTAATTTAAAAAATAATAATAATAAAAAATCCTAAATTTAAGGATTGTCCATGGAGCCTTTGCACTCTGCTTAATTCAATTTTCACCTGTGCTAGAGACATGATGCCAACATTAGCTGCATAGATGCCCCAAAATCTAGGACAATGCTGTACTGATCACAGCAGATTCAGACAGGATCTGTAGATAAGTTATCACACAACTCACTCTTTGCATAGTCACAATTCAAGTACTTCTTAAAAGCCTTTCCAAAGATATCTACTGACTGGTAAAGAAAGTTGGAATGCATCTCCAGCCACTTTTCTTGAGATTACATTGAAGGCACATATTCACACCATCTCATTTTAACCACTTAACTTAGGTGTCAAAGGTATTGAACTTATCAGACTGCCAGAGGGTGCCCCAGAACATGTCAGACTGCCAACTCCATGTCAGTGTCTGATGGAGACTACAGATATAAGTGTGAATTATCTCTGCAAAGTATCTTAATATTTTGACTAATTCTGCTACTAGAGACCTTGTGATTTATGCCTTAAGTAGCTCAGTCAAATTAGAGGAGTTGGAAATACTATTAAGTCTGATCCTGTCTCCTGAAGTCCAGAGGACTTCATCTGCTACTACACCATCAAGACAGTAGAGTACAGAAGTCTTTCCATCTCGTTGCTCTGCCTTCTGCATTTACTTGATGTGGGAAGTGAAGGCTTGTGAAGGCTTTACAGATTAATCAGAGAAACTACACAAATCAAATCAAACAAACCAAGAGTACGGCCATGCAGCAGACTGGTAATAGCGGATGAGAGTCCCTGTAAGCCTTGATTTGGATGTCCACCAAGACAAATGCCTCCAAAATAAAGGAGCTATTAACCAGCTACATCAGAGTGCTGTGCAGCTCTAGATGGGATTTTATAAAAATTCTGCTTAGTGGACATAATATTAATGCACAGTAGATGAGCACTCTTACAAAGTTTATCATCTGGTGTCCCACATGTTAATTAGTTTTCTGTGACAAAACTGGAAACCCTAGGCTGTGAGGATCTGTATAGGTTAATGATATAAGAAAACCAAGTTACAGGCAAATAGTTTAATAGAACACTGCAAGCAAATAAGAGCCATAGGTCTGAGACCCTTCTCCTCATTTCTTTTTCGTCTTTCTCCTACACTGCAGCTTATATAATAGGTTGACACAATATACTGTAGTCTAACACTTGAACAAGTTTTGATGTCAGTACTCAGTCATAGAAATTTTTCAGTAAATTATTCCTTTCTCCCTTTTGGAGGTAGTTTCTGCAAAGCATGAACAACTGATCTATATTTCCCCAAATCCTTATTAGAATGATTACCCTTTTAAATGCCTCCATGACAGACACACATGATCACCTGACCAAGGAGCTGCTGTCACCACACTATTCAAAAATTTTGAGAAACAATGTCCCAAACCGATCTTGTCCAAACCTCTTCATGAGAATGGATGGACAGAGATGGAAGAAGGAGAAGAGGGAGAATCAGTAAAAATAATCATCACATGCATTTGAAGAAGTAATTGAAGAGCAGAGGTTTTGGCAAGCGGAAAAAAACTTCATTCCCTGAATAAACAATTAATTGCAAATTATTTTCTCATCACCAATAAATAAAGATAGCCTCTCTTTGCTTTTTCAGAGAAAAAAAATATCAACAATACTCCACAAAAGCCAAAAAGGAAATATTAGAGATATTATTTACACTCAAACAGAATGGATTATTCACAGGGTGCTGAAAGCAATCTTTTCAACCAAGTGATGCATCACACTGTCAAGAAGCCAAATTTTCAAAAGGCTCAGCACCCAGCAACTCCTGCTGAGAGCAGTAGCGTATTGAAAGCCCAGCCACTTCATGGACATGCCTAAATGAGAGCTGGCGGGTTTTGGAAACCTGCCCTTGGCTTCACCTACTCACACGCTATGTGCTCTACCTTACACAGGCCAGCCCACACAGCCATATGTTCTCTCTTGAATGTCGTTAACTGCAGAATGACAAAGATAACCTGCAGCATCTTCAAATACAAGGGAGGAGAGTATAAAGAGAAATCTCTGCATCCTTACCACCCACCCGGGTTTTCCCAAGCTCCCCAAAGGGAGTAATGCAGCCCACTCTCTACAGGCCAAATGCTGGCAAGGAGAGGACAAGAACAGGCTCTCTCATTTTAATAAAGCTGTCAGGGTTGACATACAGGGTTTTCGTTCTTCTCCATCTCAAACAGGATGGAGGGATTATGCAGATGAGCCGCTATATTGTGTCAGGCTCAGAAACATTGTCCTGTATGCTTGGCATAGCTTGAATTCATTTCTATGTCCCTGAATGCCCACAGCTATGAACTGTCTTGATGGGATAAACACCTTAACAAAGCTGTTTAGCGGATTCACTAAATGGTTCTGGCAGGCAAAAATGGGAGAATGTGCTTCCTGACTCTCAAACCTCTGAAGTTTTATTTATGATGCATGTAAAAAAAAAGATGCTTCATCAGGGCTCATGGGCTCTTAAAGTCACATTGTTTTCATGCAAACATAGAAATGTCATCCCAGCCGTGAAATCTCTTCCACTTCCCAGCCATAGAACAATCCATCATGTTTTTCACTGCTAGCTCATCTCAACATACACTCATGTTTTAGGAGGCATGAAGAAAAGAGAGAGATGCTTTCAACACAGCAGCACCATTCAGCTAAAGAGAAACCAGGTGAGGCTTTTTGTTTCCCTCTCCACCAGCTGCATGCTCTAGAAAGGAGGCTTTGTTTGACTGTCATTACAGCAGGTAACACAAACCTTCAGCCTCCTAAAGAGGTGTAGAGTTCAGAAGCCAAGGAGTTGGTGTGGACTGTGCAGTTCTCAGTTCTAGTACTATTACGACTGCTGGGAACAGATGCTATGACTATTTCACCTCTGCTTTTCCATCTGCATAAGTTCAGGGCCAAGAAGGCCTTTTTCTTGTATGCATCTATAAGCAATCCCAGTTACTCAGCCATCCAGAACCACTACAGCTCTCTCACCCAGCTTTTACGCGTAGATTTCGCTGTCACAACACATGGTCAAGACAAACAGCCTGCACGTGATCTGATCCTGTCCAAGGCTCCTCCACAGACACACATAATCAGCAGTAACACTGAAGATCATTACCATGTTCTTCAACATTATTCCTTTGCTGATTATGTACTCCTGAAGTCAGAGAAATTATATATTCTTCCCAAGATGACTGAAAAATAGCAAACCTTTAACTTTACTTGAAACCTCTCTGTGGAACAGCTATGCTACAAAAAGATAAAATCTACTAATTAACTACTCTACTACTATGAAACTGCAGTCATGTGAATGCATCCTCAGCTGATCTCTTTTAAGAAAGCTTCATCCTAGCACAATCTGAAGTATTCATGAAGCAAAAGCTTGGGCCAGATGCAGACTATATACAGTAGAGGTTCCTTTCCTGCACTGGGAGTACTGTAATTGATTAAAGTGAATCATGACAGCATAAAAACTAGCCATTGTGATTTGATTGTTGATGTGGTATCTATTCTTTCTCTTTTGTGTCTCTCACAGGGAGAAAAATAAGGAGCAAGAGCACATCAAAACAAAGAAGGCTTTATATACCAGGCTAGACACATTACCTTGTGTTCTGTGCTTTGTTAGTATTTTAAGAATGAATTGACAGATTTGACAAGAGGAGCATCGAAAGAATCTGAGAAAATGCCAAAGCTATAGGATCTAATCAAGACAGACTATACAGCCAGCTTCTTCAGAAGGCTGTGTGTAGGTGGGCTGCATAATAAAACTCAGAAGGGCAGGCAGTCACCAGAGGGTTTTTTTTCCTTGATTTTATGGAAACAGAGATCAATGTCAAGATCACTATAAACAAGAAGGAAAAAAGCTCTTGCTCCCATCATGCCTTTTCTTGTTAGGCAACCAACCCATTCACTCGCTATTTTCCCTCCCTCACACCCTGATGAGCTCCATTAAGATTACATATAGGTAGAAGATGTGTCTGATAGCAGATCTTTCTCGTGTGAAACATGAAGGCAAAGACAGTTGCTGGAACTCATCTGAAAAATGTCAGGCTTCTTCACAGCACATTGCCCCAAGAGGCTAGGTCCAATTAGAATATCATCCAAGATCAGTTTCAATTTAGCTTCTGTTTATGACTATTTGGCTTAATAAATTGGTGTACTGTGCAAACAAAACCACAAGTCTGGGAAGGTGAACAGATTCAAAATATGATTTTTGGAGAGGATGCCTTCAACCACAAACTGAACAAGACACTCTAATGCTTTGGCCTGTCACAATCTCAAATAATATCTCCTTGATTCTACTCAAGTCTGGAATTATTCTTAACACATTTCTTTGCTAAGCGAGAGAAAGGTGAGAAAAAAACAGTAAATAGAGTTAGTAAATAGAGATAAATAGTAAACAGAAACAGATTAATAGTAAATGGTGATAAATCCAATTGTCTTATTCTTTTGCAGCAGCAGGACCTTGACTGAAGAAGGCTCTTGGGCACTTGCCGATGTAAGCACAGAATTCAGTGTTCTCTCTTCTCTTTTCTGTATTGTATTAGATGGTTTCCTTACAGGCACTTTGCCACAACCACGTTTCCCATTTAGTGAAGAGGAGGTCATCTCAGGGTATTTTACCCACTTGTTCAGCACCTCCTCTCATCCCTGGGTTGCTTTCTCTACAGCAGCCACTCAGCATACACTCGGATTTGCCTCTTTCTCCTTAGTGTCTACTCAGACTACCTGTCACCAAGTAGTCCCTGTTCTGCACTGGTCTTCCTAGTCAGAAACTCCTATTGCAGTTTTCTCCCCAGGCTCTACTTCTCCTGGCTGTTTTCTAGAATCCAGTCCCTGCCATCCAGGAGAAGAATTTACAGTATGTCCTCCTCATTGAATGTCTGATGAACAAACAGAGAAGCCACAAGAGAGGAGGAGGAGCTTGATGAGATATTCCAGGTTCTTAGATGAAAGCAGTCGAAGAAAACTGAGCAACAATAGGGTCATACACATCAGAGCCAACCCCATTCAGGAACTATGCCTGAGTAAAAACTAAGATTGAAATATTTCCTATATTGTACTCCAGAAGGTACCCAGCCAAAGACTTGAATGCCCATGGCATGCAGTGCAGAGATACAAAAGTGGAAAAGTCAAGCAAAGTAGCTGTGAAAACTTCTCCAGTCATTTCTACATCTGTAGCATGAGGGTTAAAAAGCAAGTTAGTGGTGTCAGTTGTCAATGCTATATTTGAGGTTTTTTTCCTGATCTCCAATGCAAATGCTGCATTCCTCCTTTTGATTTGAATAAAATCCCTGGAAGCTTTTCTCTGAGCAATCACTAGTTCAACAGACACATCATCCAAGGAGGAGTCCAGACACAAGAGGCTGAAGAATGATACACGCCTTTTGTCTGAAAACAATGGTGTTTAAATAGTTTTTAAGCATTCTCAACAATTTGCATTCCGTTTGGCAAAACAGGACAAATCCATCTAACATATGTGAGATTCAGAAGAGCAGTTTTTCAAAATCAAAAGGAAAAAGAACAACTGCAGGAAGGGATTCAGAAAAGCAGAAGAGAACATTTCAAAACCTCTACAGACAGCAATCTATAGTAGCAAATGAGAACTTTCATCTCACTTCTTGACTGAAGGACTGATAAATGTTTGTATTTATTGTAAGCACCTATTTCATTTTATCCCCCTTAGCACCACTTAGCAGGGACATGTCTGTTATAAATTAACTACAACAGGATTATACATTAAAGATGCAAGCCATAGCTGATGAAATTCTGCTCAAATACAGTACAGCAAAACTGAAAAGTTCAGTGGAGTTTCTCAGGCGCAATACCATCGTAACTAAAATCTGGTGTGAGAATCACCTCTTACTGTACATCACACAGTCAGCTGTAGTATTTTTTTAATACAGAGTTGACTTTCCATGCAGAGATCCAGATCTCTAATTCTTACTTTACTGTTTCGCATCTGACATTCTAATTTATGCCAGTGCAAAACAGGTTTACTGCACTAACAAATCAGAGCAGTTATTTTACTCTTGTTTAAATTAACTGAGGAAGGTCTCAGTAATGAAATATTAGGCTTTCTGCATTTCAGTGTCTGTGTCTAAGTTGTAACCTCCAAATTTGACCTTACAGCATCTTGAAGAGATGATTAGCATAGCTCACTCCAAAGTCGACATGCTTTTCAGCCAACATAAGAAATTAGGATTGCAGATACCACCCAGAAGTGTTATTTGCAATAGCAAGTTTGTGTATTTTATGATTTGTATTATCTGCATAATTTCTGTTTGTATATTTTAACTGATTGTAGCAATATATGTTTAAACGCTAGCACCTACACCTGAGTGAGATACACACATCACATCTTTTCTGAAGTAATTTCAACATCTGCCCTCAGACACAATGGGTCCTGAGAAGAGATGACTGGAATATATTTTTGCTAAGACAAATATTTTTCCAGAGATTGTTTCCAAAAATCATATAATATTCAAGATACTTCCACAAATTTTTTTGCTTTTAACAAAGAAAGACCTCTCAGATCTAGAGTTGCCTTTTCTCTTATTAGAAAGACGAGTAAGTTGCAGGCACAGCTTTCACTATGAAATGAATGTATAAAAACATTCAGAAGCATCCGGTTTGCAAAACAAGCACAAATTCTCAAACTTGTTTTAGGACTCTGAAGGCTGTTGTGAAACCAGTCTGCTCTACTGCAGGTTTCTTTTTAAAATATTGAACAAACCTTTTCTTTTCCTGTATATCCACAGTTGTAAAGGGGATGGAGGAGAGAAATGTACAACAGCACCCCAATATTCTCCTACTCAAAGCTAAAAATCAAAAGCAAAGTTAATTCTGAATTTTTCTACTAAGAAATTGAAATACCACCTCTGGTACCCCTCAGAACATTTCTGACAATCCTATGTTCTTAAGAGTTTTTCTTAAGCTGTTACCAATCTTTAAAGGAGTTATCCAACATTGATGATAAACACACAAGAGGATCAGATTAAATGTTCCAGGAATACCTCTGAATTCAATAAATCAATTCCATACTTAGTGTCTGTGATGGTCCCTTTGGGGTGAATCACAGAAACTTTTGGCCTTCACTGATAAAGGAGACAGATAAAATGTGTATTTCAGTTACTATTTGCTCTGTCCCTTCATATACTCTTTAATGGCAAACATACTAGAATGTGCAGTACTTGGAAGTCACTTTTTTATTTTCCATATTAAACTACAACTGGTCTGAGGACAGTTCAGAAATGTGACAAATTAATCGGTTCAGCATTTGAGAATATAAAGCAAAGCTGGCAAATAAAATTGGCAAAGTAGAAACACAGAACCACTAAAAGCATGTGCCAAAGTTGCCACTGGTGAGAGTAGAGGTAAAACACACCCACACTAACTGCATAATTAATGCAAAGCACATAGCAACATTTTAGGATGGGATTCTTCATGGGATCTAAGGTGTCAGGCACCCTGATCCCATTGTAATTCAGCTTGTCAGAAAGTTCCAGCTGTTCCCTAAGAGCTGGGTCCCAAAATTTCCATCACTGCTTTATGATATGTTCCAGCAGCACTCTAAACTGTCTCTAACACCGACTGAAATTTTTGTTGCACTGTGTAACAGCAGCAGCACTAACAAATACTTGGTAATACTTGGCAATATTTGCTTTTACTGTTTTGTTAGCTTCCTTACTCTGAGCATCCATTTTTTATTATTGCTACCATGTTTCCCAGATCCCATTGGGTTGATTGAAATTAACAATCTGCTCATCATCACTGGGCAGATCTTGCAGAAAGTGAGGAGGCAAGGGCAAAGTTGTCCCAAGCTTGTCTGGAAAAAAATGAGGACATTATCACAGTTTAAAGAGATCTGTCTTTGCAAAAGGCCAACAGCAAACTGCCACCTCTAATTTCCACATCCTCCCCTTCTGATGAACGTCAGCGTTTTGAGTTTGTTCACTTTCTTTTCCCTCAAACTGGCAAATAATATTTCTTTTTGCCAGTCAGTGTCTTTTTGTTTTCCCACATGGCAAACACTGGTTTGCTCCCTACTGCATTGCCTTCTGCACAAGAAGCTGACTTGGCAACTGTCTGGTTTTGATTACTTCCTTATTTTTGTTACAATAGTCTATAGAATCTCAGCTTTGGAAGCCCTTTAATAACCTTGTCCTCCTGACAGCTTGCCTGTCCAGCAGCAGCACAAAAGTTGTCTCATACACAGGCAAATTTTAAATACTCATTGATTGGAAGGTGCGTGTAGCTGGGCACAGGCCAAGTGCTCTGGTGACAGTTCTAGGCAGTAATTATATTAATTATTATATTTCAACCAGAGACTGCATCAACAGCTAGATATTGAGCCCCAGTCCTTAAGTTCCAAGAGCTTCCTTTGCTGCTGAGAGCAAGAAAGAAAAGAAATAGACTCTACTCTCACATCTTCATATCCCAAAGGTTTATGGCAGAAACAGCAGATGATCTCCTCCAGTCCTGCTCTATGCTATGCACAGATAGAAAAATACTTAAAAGAAGGAAACTTCATCCTTATACAACTTTTTTTGTTCTCCACTGCTTTTTAGTTTTAAAAAAATGTGAATTAAACTATGGCATAAAAGGGGATCTGATATACCTCAAGTCCCAAAAACATACAAAAATAGAGAGAGGGGATGGTTGAAGAAAAAAAAAACCCTCAAAACAACAACAAAAAAAAAACCCCAAAACACCAACAAACCAACAAAATCCACAAATAAGAAATTACTTTTTCCTTTCAGCTATTTTCTGATTTCATTTGGGAAATAATAAAGCATGGAACAGCTTGCCCATGCTGAAAAAGCCCTTAGCAACCTGGTCTGAATATACCTTTGGCCTTACTCAGGGTGGTCGGCTGGACTAAATGACCTCCTGTGTAAATTTGGTCCATCTGTAATGTTGCCACTGTGATAGCACAGTCCATCATTTACTTCTGCAGGATATTTACAATAGTTATTACTTTTGTTCAACATGTTTTAAGTAGGCATATCACTAACATAAAGTAGGACCTCTAAACAAATCATGAATGTCTCCTGGTTTGACCTCTATCTAATAGCTGATATGAAACCACCATAGGAAGCTGCATTACAGATAGACCTGTACCACCTCAGCCTCAGTGTCCCGTACAGGCTGGACAGTTCTCTTAACTTCTCCAAGTGTAAATCACTCTCCAAACTAATGGACTAGAGAAATTATAGTAGGAGAATGTTATTACTTTGCAGCTCTAAGACATTACCTTTTAAGATAGCTAGGCAACAGAAGTCTCTGATTTATCTGTTCAGAAACTGCCTGCTCAAATGCTTAGCTAAAAGAAATGTGTATTCGCATTTGCACTAGGGAGGAAAAAACCACTGAAATGTCCTACAAGGAAGTCAATACATCACTGCAGACCACAAGTAAACTTTGACTGCAGTTTGTCTCTCTACCTTGCACTTGTTCAATCAGTAGGATGACCAGACAATGCAGATAGGCTATGACGTCAAAGGGAGCTGACAAGTTTGTCAAAAAATATACAAACTTGATTTCTTAAGCCAGCACATTATTCATGGCTACCAAATTCAGCAGTAGAGAGGGATATCTGCCCTGACCACATCCATATGTGTCTCATCTCAGCAACTTCGAACTTGAAGCATGACCCTTTGCTTTAGCTACATTCCTCGGTCTGTGAGCATTGCACTTAAGATTAGGGTCAATTTCCTTTCTATCCTTTCTGAACTTCCTACTTTAAAAAAACCTCTCCATCCATCTACTTCTCACCTACAGTCTCTTTTCCTTTATGCACAAAGGGAAGAGCTCTGCAAACTACCTCTCTGGCCATCTCCAGATCTCAGCTGTTTTCCCAGGTGTACAAAATGTGCCAGCTAACAATGCAAGCATTAATTTGCCATACATGACTCATTCAGTTCACTATTACCTTATCCTTGACTTCCATTTATTTCTTTCCCTGTTACCGCTTTTCCCATGTCAAACTTAGGTTTCTTGAACCATCTTAGTCTAGGCTTCTGGAAAGCTCTCATCATTCATGATCCCAGATAGTATTTAAAAAAAAAATAATAATTCTCCTTTAACTGTATGTATGAAAAGGTGAAGTTCTCAGACATGTCCAACACAACAAATCGATCTCAGCAGAAGATATCAGAGGTAGAAATACATTTCAGCATTAGTGGCTAACCAGGAGCTGCAGGACCTGGCCTCTGAAAAACAATTTCTTTTCAACACCATCCACATTTAAATGGCAATATTGCCACAAGTGTCTCTCTCTCTCTCTCTCCATTGTAACTGAATGTTCCATTTCTTATCCTTTATTACCAGTTTCAAGAATAATTCTCTGCCTTGTGCAACAGGGGGTAGAGGGCTGGTAGAAATCAACATTTCTATTGAATGGGAAATTCTAGTACTTCAGTCTTTTTTCTTCTGTGTAGGAGAAAAAGCATTAACTTTTTTGTTGTTAGAATTAAAGAGTTCATGAAAAAAAAAGATGTTTCATTTTTTTTAAAGTTTCTCAATTGAAAATATTTATTTTAAGTACCTGCCTGAAGATGTCACAGTCCATTTTGTTAAGCCAGAGACTAGTAATGTTCCCTGTTCCACCAGGGAAGCCTGAGACACAGCAGAATCACTGCTATCTCTTTCAGCAGGAGCACTTGGAAATGCCACATATCACTTCAGATTCCAAAGCACTGGAATGATGCATTGCCTCCTCAAATGCTGCACAGTCCTTGCTACAGAAACTTTAAAATGACCACAGAAACTGACTGTGCAGGAAGGAGTTCCACAATTGCGTTAGCTTTCTTAATCAGTACAACCCCCTCTTGATATAAACAAAATGAACTGTTGTAATTTCTGTTTAATGATCTTGCAACATATTGAAGTCTATGATTCTACAACACAACATTCACCATAGTAAAATTACTTGCATCTTCTCTTTGTTCTAAAAGCAGGTATCTTACTGATGTCTTACTCATGTCTGGACATCACAGCTGGTCCTGATTCTTCGCTGCTGAACGTCAGTAGAGTTGAGCTTCAGCTAACATGTCCCTTCAGAGTCCACATTTTCAAGCTGATCTGCCTTGTCACTGAATAACAACGTCAAGTCATCAAGGTCCTTGCAAATCTTGCAAATGTCACACAGCTCCCAGCATCCTGAATTTGATTTGATTTACTCTGCTTCTTGAGGACCCTATTCTCCTCACTCCACCTTGTGCTAGTGGAAACATCACCCACTGCAAAGCAAAACTTCTGTTTCCGTAGAAAACTGCAAGCGCACACACACACACACACACACAAGTCAAAATACATGTCTTTTCTTTATGCATAATTTCCTGCCATCAAGTATTTTAGACAAAATGTGAAAGTGTGTTGTGTTTTCATTTGTGTAACAAAAACAATCTTTTTTTTTTTTTTGCTACCAGAATACCCAATAGTCATGGCATTGTCTTGCTTTTTGTTGAGAAATTAGTTTTTCCCTGGAAGAAACCATGCACTTGCATTTCCTAGGTATCCTGCTATGCCTTGGAGCAGCTCCCAACATCACCAACCTGTGTCCCCATGGAGTAGCCCATTCCCCCATTGAGACAGACACAGAGGAAAGTTTTGCTACTTCTCTTCCCATCTCTACCCAGTTGTAGTTTCCCAATCTGGAGAGATTCTCAAGCTTTTGAAAGTGGAGACAGAAAAAAATGGAAAGGGAAAGATTTGTTCTCCTCAGAATTCAGGTATCTGCTCAACTATTCTCTGGTTGGAGTTGGAGGTAACAGAAGGAATAAAGTTCTGCAGGAAGAGTATTTCCCTCTTTTCTGCTCCTCTCCACCAGTTTCTCTAGATATAGGGCAAGAAGTCCAGACAGCTTTTTTTCCTTTCCAGAAATGCATTTTTTTTGGCATAGCATTCCATCTCCTTAAGTGTTTTTCAAGATACATTACCAGCTTGATTTTGCAATTGGTAGTGTTTGTACATTAAAGTCAACAAACCACAAAATTTAGCAAGCTTTAATCAAAAAGACATCATGTTTTCCATCATCTTACAACTTTTCTTAAATCCTTCATAGGAGTGATTTTCCTGACTCGGGGTAACCACACAAGCTACACTATATAAATTGGAAATTACAGCCTTTTACAGTATTTGAAAGTCCAAATCTTTCACACATTTCATATTGTCACCTAATTGTTAAAGAGATTAAGTATTTAAAAATAAATTTTCTCTAGAACCTTTCCATTAGGATTAACTGGAAATGAACTAGTGTCAAGTGAATTGGTTTTCCCTGTCATTAATATGTGAGATCAATACAATGATGATGAATATCACTAATGTTGAGACACTTTTTTGGTGTCTCCCTCTTAAACTACTCTAAGCACAAAATGCAAATGTTTTCTTTTCTTGCTCCATGCAGCCTTTAAGAATGATAAGACCCTTTGAATGCAGTATACAGAATTCACTTGAATACAGTACTGCTTCCTGCCTTTGTAAGACAGTGACCCAGAAAAGGTGAACAAAATTGGGCAAAAGTCCCCACCCTTGACCACAGACATCCACTAAGAACAGTTTAACAACAAGTAGGTGTGATATCTTCCTCATGGACCTTTCCCAACATTTGTGAACCCTGAGACTTTGAGACAAATGTTATTTTTATGTATTTAGCATTTTTCACTCAATTTATTTTCAATAAAGCTCAAGACTCATGCTGAAGCAGTGAGAGCTTTTATCAACAATAAACAGCAATCACTATATTATCTGGCAAGTAGCTCCATAGGTAAACTTCAATGAAGAGACATTTCCTCTCCCTTATTTTATGCTTTCAAACTGCCAGCTTACTTTAATGCCCTCTGGTTCCTAATTCTTTGTGCAACCAATGTGGACAGATCTGTCAATTCAGATAGACAATTTTGTGAGCTGTTACACACATTGCCACAGGTGAATTTTAGACTGGAATGTTTCTTTCAGAAAGGATGCATTTTAAGGCTACAGGGAGCAAAATGGAGCTAAATTTCTCCATGCAAATTAAGGGAAGCGTACAAAGACCTGTTTGCTGCTGTACAACTTCAACATAGAAAGCTGGCTGAACTTACACACAGACGAGCACTACACAAACAAGAAAGAGCCACAATTCCATGAATGAGTACGCAGGGGACAGGTGTAACAATATGTGGTCAAAGGCTCAATTGCAGGGCTTTTCCAGGCATACAATGCATTCTGGCTAGGGATGAGCTGTTGTGAAGGAAAGAGTTACCTTGTTTTGTTGAGTACAGCAGAAAGTGATTTTCCACTAGGAGCAAGAGTGTAATTCCCTCACAAGCCGTAAGCAGTCCAACTTTGCCTCTCAGTTGAGATTGATGTGGAGGGAAGGGACATGGGTAGCACAGGGCTGGGGGAACAACACACCATATGTAGTATCTACTGCTGTATATAAACAGAGGACAAGAACTGAGATACTCTGTCAAAACCCCACTTGCCCTACAGCAAGCAGAGGTCTTTGAACTCTCTTCCCATTTTGAAGTCATTCAGTACCAGAAAGTTGTATAGAAAAAGTCAGTGGTTCAGCAAAGAAAATAGCTGATTGGCAATTTGCTTTTTGGCAATTTGAAGCTAGTTCTGAAAAGACAAACCCTAAGAGGCAAGACAGAAGAAAACGGTTTCTTCTATAAAGGAGGCTTATTAAAAATCAGGAACATGTAATGAAAATTCAGTTTCTAAATATCAACTGTGCACGTCCAAATTGATTTCATGTATCTGTCACCTTTTCTCACCTTGCTGTCCCTTCTGATGAGGTCGCAACTCTTAAGTTTCCTGCTGTGATCCCAACACATGGTGAAAGATCTGCAGGAAATCCATTCAAGTAGCTGTAGATTGGCATAAAGGCCTTCTATTAATAAATTGACACTAGAAACAGAGCTTTCATCTCCTGCAGGGTCACCGCTATAAAGAAGTACTTATGTGATCTCTAAATGCTAAAGTCATTCTTTTGTTCAGAAACATGGTCTTGACTGAGCTGTCAGACCCCTGGGAAATCACATTTCTGTGATGCTCAAATATAATGAGAAACAAACGACTCCTACTAGCTGAAAAGCCTGGTTGGTATATTCCTGCTGCACCAAAAGAGCTCCCAAGCCAGCAGCATTTAAGCAGTGCCTGGCACGCTCACCTCTCTGGAGATAATTGTAAACCTCAGCATCTTATTCCAAGGATATATTACACCACCTCATGCTCGTGCAGCCCTTTTTAGGCAGGAAGATCGTGTTTCTTTCCAGAACAGACTCCACAGAAGGAAGTACGACTAGCAAAGAGGAACCTAAGGCACAACTACTGATGAGTATTATTAATGTAGTAGGCTTGTCTCAGCAAAAAGATACAAGGAGGGGTCTCCTCTCATTTCAAATGATAAGAAGAACAGAGTACTTCCTCTCAATCTGTCTCACTGTTGGTCCAATATTTAGGTCTAACCTATTCAGACTCAAGACAGGAAGGACCAGCACCGAGTGGACAGCCAGCAAAGGTTTTCTTCAGACCACACTTTTCTTTGCACTGATGTTTGCTGCTGAGCTGTAACTACTTGTGGAGAATACTCACCTGCCTGTGTTGTCACTACTGCAAGCTGGAACCCCACCTGCTTTTCTAAGATGAGTCAGGCCAGTGCATGCCCTCTTTTGTAGCAGCAGACGGTGCAGGTGTACAGCTTTCAACCAGGACTGAAGTAATTAACTGCACCCACACAATTTTCTTTTTTCTAATCATGCTTGAGAGGCCCAGGATATGACAGTGCAAATGTTTGGACCATTATTTCTTTTACCATGTAAATTAAATTCTTTGCTGCTGCCATTATCCAAGACATGAAATTAGAGTGCTGTCTGCATGCCAGTCCCCCTTTGTAAGAAATCTAAATCTAAATATCAGCACTCAACTTATACTGGCAGTACAATGTGTGTCTCAGTGATTTTACACTTGCAGAAGTCATGTAGTAACATGCTGATGTTGAAGCTAAAGTACTGTCCCCATCCAAGTTTTTCTGCAACGTCTCCCCACTATTCTAGTCGTGACTGCTTCATCACAACCCCTGGCAACATCTCTAGGGAGTCCAGGGACACCTCGGCCAAAAGCAAATCTCTGTGGCACTGACCATATGTCATGGTTTAGACCCATCAGGGAACAAAAGACCACGATTAGCCTCAAGTACCAAAGACTTGAGGATTGCTAAAGGGTAGGGAGAGCTTAATTGCCGCTTAAGGTGCAGGACAAAACAGACCAGGCTACTCGGCTTGGGGAAGAAAACAGAAAATAATTTAATACCAACTAAAGCATAAAGCCCCAAAACAGAACCAAAACAAAACAACACAGAATGGTACAGAGACGAAGAGTCCGACCAGCCCTTAAAGACCACCTGCTCCCCACTCCTCCCCTCTTCCCGGGCTCAGAGCCCTGATCCTGCTGTTTTTACCTCCGTCCCCCTGGAATGGCCCAGGGGGGCAGGGAGTGGGCGTTTCAGTCAGTCTGTTCCTGGTGGCTTCTGCCGTTTGTCTCTCCTCAGGGCAGGTTAGCTCCACACCAGTCCTCCTTGCAAGTCTGTGGGGTACCTCACACACACAGCAGCCCTGCACGGGCTGCACTGATGTGCATTTGTCCCAAAAGTTGCTGCTCCTCTCTGCCTCTTGTGTGGGGCTGCTCTGTGGTGCACAGGCTCTCCAGCATGTCCTGTGCCATGGCTGCCTCCTCACACAGTCTGTAGCCCATCCGGGCGCACTCACACAGAGCTGCTGCTGGCTCTCAATTCTGCTGTTGCTATCCATAGGTTGCAGGAGTACCGCCTGCGTTCTCACCACGGCTTGCAGAGGGGTCTCTGCTCTGCTGCTCCTCCCCCTCCTACTGTGGGGTCCGCATGGTCGCCTCCATCTTGTATCACCCTTACACCTCCTGCTGAGCACCTCAAATTCCTGTCTCTAAATAGTGATCACAGAGGCGCCAGATTGGCCCAGCCGGGCTGGGGGGTGGGTCTGCACCCAGGAGCCGGGAGAGAGTTCAAAAACTTTTTACTGGGTCTTCACTGCAACCCGCTCACCCTGTTACCAAACAGCAACTCCTTGCTAAACCATGACACCATAGTAGCTGGCCGTGACAGCGCAATGAACTAAGTGCTTCTAGCTCCAAGCCCTCCTGTCAGTAACAGCCCTTTGAGGGGTTTCTACTGGCTTCCTGGTATAGGCCAGTGAGGGTTATGGAGCTTGTTGTCTTTTTTAGAATGCGGGCAGTTGCAATGATGTAGACTTCTAGTCACATGCTCTTGATGGGACAGCACTGTGCTATGAAATTCAGTGCAACATGTTGCATAACCAAAGTGTACTGTATATAATGTATTTTATCTGCACAAGGGACTGATTTTTATCTCTTTCTCACCCTTCTGCCACAATATTCTATCAAGGTTTTCTAAAAATACTGTGTTTTCCTCTTTCATAACATCTTAGATTCCAGTTGCTATGACATAATTGTAAAAGAAGATACCTTGGGAGAAACACCATCTGGACTAGAAGCACAGAGCTGAGGTTCAGCGGATGTGGTTTCTAAATCCAGTCTTGCCATTGCCTTACAAATAGAATTCATTGAGATCTCCTTGAAAAATTATCTCCCCACTGCACATGGATAAAACTTTACCAAAATTATTTCTCCCTTCAAGTGGAGGTCTTCAAATGACACTGTTTTTTCAACTAAGACATTGGTTCCAGATTTAAACACTTGGGGCGGGGGGGGGGGGGGGAGGGGAGAATGAAAAGAAAAGGGAGAAGTAGGTATCTTATGAAATACCTACTTATGAAATAAAGCCAGACTACACTTTTAATCCAAAGGTTTTAAATGGCAAAGTGCCATAATTTCATCAAAACTACTTTTGTGTGTGTGTAAAAATAAAGTTTTTCTTCTGAACTTTGTGTTTTCATCTGAAAAGATGTCTCCAAACAGTTTTCATACCCCATATATTAATAATTAAAAAGATATGGCCTGCAATATGCTTTGGGTTGTGCAGTAAGTACTGTTGCAGGCTTCTAATTGTTGAGTATGTTGATAAATGAAGAAGAGGAGGTAGGATTGCAGTTGAGGACTTCACGCTGAGTACTTGATATTAAGCTGATAGATTATTATGATCTAAATATATTAAAGTCCCGTTATTTACCACTAATGACAATGTGAGGGTGTATTTACTAAACAGACTTTCTGTCTTCTCAGACATCAGTAATCAACAGATTACAGGAGAGGAATTTCAGCACTTATATTTTCCTGCAAGGCTTCAACAACACACTATGCTTACAAAAGACAAAATGCAACATGATTCCATCCCGCAAAATCTCAATACTCTCCTAGCAGCTGTGCAGCAGGCTTACTGGGGCTTGCAAAGTGGACCTGTCCCATGTCTGTTCAATTGGAGATCATAATTGAAGGCATTAATCACATATTTAGAACGAAATTTTCCACAGTTAGAGACACCTTGCAAATTATGTAATTCACCGTACTTTCACCTATTTATGTTGCTATGGCTATGCTGTCCTTGGTATGAAAGAAAGATATAATCAAAACTTAAACAATGAATTTGATTTTCACATTTAATAGTCTGGGCTTTCAGCCTGGCACACCAAGTCAGTGACAGTGACCATCTCCTGACTTACATTTTGCCTCAGTGCTGTTGGAGGGAGTGGGAGAAGTCATCTCCAGAAACCTTAGGAGCCTCCCCACTACTAAAATTAAAAATGTAGTGGAGTTATTCTCAGCCACACCATTCACCACTAAGTATGTTAAGCTATTTTAAGTGTTCTGGTATCCTCTTTTTCTATTAATTCAACCAGGGAACATACTTTGTCCTCAGATGAGACAGAAACTGAAGTTTGAGGCAGGCAGCAACACCTAGATGACTGCCCAGTGTCACTGACTGAAGGTCAAGGAAATTTTCACCTTGGAGATCTAGCCCTGGGCAGGGAAACAGGGGCAAAAGAACCTCAAATATTATTTTGCAAGAAGCCTAAAAAGATGAGATAACTGAACTATGTGAGATAACAGAAAACTTCACATAATGAATATCCAGCTCCCTTAGATTTCAAATAAATAAGGTTTCTGACACAAAAGTAGTTATGTGTTTCCACCAGCATAATGATGGAAGACCTTGCAAGAACAGTATTTTCAGGAATGTCCCCTAGCTGTTGCTTTGGTTTTTAGAACCACTTTTCTCAAAAAATCCCAGTGTTTTCCATGTTGCAGAGCCTGACACAGAGAGCAAACAAATTAATATCTGAGGTTTCCAACTGCTTCCATTTACCCATTGTAGAAGTTACATCAGTGTGACACCACTTTTCAGCCCTCTGGAACAGCAAGTTACAGGTGCAGGGCAGAAGGCCAAGTCAGAGCCACTGTGGTTGAAGTTGAATGGACTTTGGGATTTCAATAGTCTTTTCTTTTTGCCTTTATCCACAGAGGAAATGGCAAACATTGTGCTCTCAAACACTGCCATTGTCACAAAATTGCTCTTAGGATTTGTATTTCTCTCTATGAACAACACAACACCTCCAGCTAAAGCAGGTGATAAAGCATTCCATGGAAGTAAAGGGAGGGCAATTCATCAAATCCAGAGCATTTCATGGAAATTGCCTGTGTTAGGACAGCTGAAATACTATCAGAGTTAACACAGAGCCTAACTGGTCTCCACCAGCCTGCCTGCTGGTGCAGGAGCATTAAAGGACATATAAAGAGCCACAAAAAAGGTGACAACACTGAGCCTACTTAGGTCCTTATCTGTAGGTCACTGACCTCCTGAAAGGGCTGCCAGTTGATTGGGATGAAGGGCAAGCCCTGCTGCTGCTTGAGAAACAGAAGACCCAATGGCCCCATATTACTTGCCTCTGTACCCAATCTGTGGCCCACATCACTAACCTGACCCAGATACTCTACATTCCTATACTCTTTCTCCTTATTAAGAAAAAATAAATTGAGTTGCTGTGAAACAAAGAAGAAGTATTCAGCTCTCCTCAAGCCTGTGTTTTCACAGGACCTTACAGGAAACCAAGATATTTATTATTGCTAGAGATATTCAGGGCAGACTCAGAGGAGAGAACCTACAGGGACATCAGGTTTTTCTCCTCTATTAGTTCTTCCCACAGTACTCCAAGCTTCACGTTGCGAAGGAGTTGTATCCTTCCACATCCACACCATGCTGCCTGGAGCTCTGCACTGTCAGATACGCTAAGCAGATAGATAGGCTCCTGTTAGTAACATGAGGCTCATGAGGCACTACATACGTTACTCCCCCTCTCAGCTCTGCCTTGTGAAAAGTTCTCTGAAATGGTTTTCAACTGCTGTGGAGATAATCAGTTATGTCTCTGGTAATACTGTATTTAACAGTTCCATTTACTACAGAAGATAAAGAAAAGGTCTTATGCAACACAAGGTTTTTCTTCAGAGGCTGGGAAAAAAAATGCCTGGAATCTCTCCTTTGTGTTGTCTGCTCAGGACAAGGCACTTTTGTTTAGTGCTGAACAGCAGCCAAGGTGAGTTTATGTTAGGTGAAGAAAAAGCAGCAAAGAGAGGCAAAGTGGGAGAGAAGCCCATGCAACTCTTGTTGAAAAGGTTGGTAACTTCCTGAAGTTTTTCTGCAAGGAAATAAGATCTGACAGAGCCTCAGAGAAACTGCCTTTTACTCAGAAAGGATCTGTCACAGGCTGTCACCTGTTGCAGAAGAAATTATACACACTGTAGCAAACAGAAACATCAGCAAAGCTTACAGCAAGTGCACATGCATAGCAAATTGCAGTTGTGTCTTGTATAATATCCCCATCACTAGGTGAGATATTTACACATTACATGAAAATCTTCCCTTCCCCTATGGCAAGTTCACACTGAAGTATGTCCACGTTGCAAAAAACACCTTATTTCAGCACATGGTTAAAAAAATAATTATGAGTTTGGCTGAGACGCTCACAATACTTTCCTTTTTTCTTAAGTATCCTGTCCTTGGGTTCCTGTGATTACATGAAAAAAATCTAACTGCAGCTATTAAAAAAAAAAAAAAAAGTGTTAAAATTTACACAGAGATAGTAAAACCTTTTTTTTTTTATTAATAAGAAATCCATGCTCTTACAACTTCCTCCTGAATATGCATAGGCAGGGAACCGCTGAAGTGTGAACACTGCCATGTGGCAAGGGAAAAGAACTGAGCTCAGACAGTACTATCACACATGGCTTGTTGAGACAAAGGTAAGCAAACTCTTTTATGAAGCCAGTCTCACAGCCAAGGTGCACAGGAAGATAAAAGACCTTTCTCCCTTAGATTCCAAGACATGCAATAAAGTCACCTAGGAGGTTTTGAAAATCATTACCTCCAAATCTGACTAAGCAAATCTGAGAGAAAACTGAAGTTAATGAATATAGCATACATCCAAAAACATTTTTAAGCACTGCTTTACTAGCATCCTGATGATTAACATTTGCTGCTTAGTTTTCCTGATCTTATGTTGCTTTGCTGTTTGCTAGCCCTTTTTCCTTGCAGACATATTCGTGTACAGAACTACCTTTTGCCTGTGTGCATCTCAGGAGGGCTGTAGCCATAGCCACCCAGAGCACAGAAGTGTTAGCTGCTTTGGCACAAAAGGAACAACCACAGCTACTTCCAAGAACTTAACAACTGGAAAGACAGTTTTGCCAAAACAGCTAAAAAAGACACTTTCACTTGGACCAGGTTATTTCTGAACTGACACCTTCTTCTTATGTCTCCTGCTTGGCAATGGTCAATATCAGTCACTGGATTCTGGTCAGAAAGGGGAAAGTTCCCTACACAGGCTTGTTCTGTGGCAATGCCAGTTACCTCATAGCATGGTAGCTTTGTAGCAGTTGCAGAAGTAAATTCACTTTTCTCTCCAATACTACCTGACAATGAACTCTATTCACCAGGAAACTCTTGATTTCAATTGTTCCTAGACCAGAGTCTCAGGGAAAACTAAAACTCATGGAACACACTCCCAGAGATGTTTTTCGTGAAGCACAGTTCAATGTTACTGAAGGTTGTGCTGTATTCAGGAAAAAAACCCTAGACTTTTGTGGAAGACAGAATGCACATGGTCCCTGAGGCGCTGCAACCCTCTTCAACATACAAACTGATTGCAAAAATAAGCCAAGATTACAGTGTGAGGTTGCATTGCAAAGCTGGTGTACACACACATAAAGGAGCACAGATGCACAATGGCAGGATGCACATGTCAGGACCAGACAAAGACTATTTAGGGATTGCACAGGACTTACCATGGGATGTTTAGGATGGGAATTGAAGGCAGGGAGAAGGATGGATCTAGGTGATTTGGAGAGGACCATTTATGGGAAAATAGAAGAGAATAAGTGGATAAAAACAACCAATCGCCTGCTAATAAGGCTGCTCTGTGTGCTTATCTGAGAACACCCTGCACCTGGCAGGCATAGTCTGTCCTATTTCTTATCAAATTCCATTTCTATCTGTCTTGCTGGGTGAGGCATCCTCTTTTCTCTATGTATGTTTGTGTGTATGGAGGTATGCAGTGCTAGGAACTGGAATGACTTCAGTGAGTAAACTTAAATATTGTCAATCGAAGTGGCTCATTGGATCCCAGGAGCTGGTTGATGAGTCTGGGGTGGGAGCAGCTGGAGTGAGCAAGGGCCTAACTTCCTGCTGATTTTTAAAAGCATCTTAGTACATCCTGAAGACAAATGCCTCCTTTGGTTTCACTGTGTTATCATAAGCTTTTATTTGGACCTACCTACAAGGAGATGAAAGGGAGTTGTACATTTGCGTTTTGTTACGTTAGAGGCTTCAAAAATGCTTGATTACTTTCAGAGGAAATAAGGGTTCAGATCTCAATGGCAGCTTTCACGTCACAGTGTTTCCCCTTATGAATCTTATGAACATGCAATCGGTTGTTATCAGATGCTGAAGTTGTCTCCCTTGAGAACAATACAGTACACAGCCACACACAGTCTTCAAAATGTGACCCTTTACCTGGAAAAAGTACAGCTAATTGATATTATAAAATATTCAAATATATGAAATACAAAGCATGAAACATTTAAAATCCTTAACCTATAACATGTCACAACAGGAAGCAATTAATGCACCTATAATGCACTCTGTCAATTTCTTTTTTTAGATTTTTATTAAAAAAATAACCAAAATGTAATATTTTATTCATGTAAAATAGTGATGGTTTTCCATTTGGATGGAAGGGGGAAGTCTTATATGTGATCTATTCTAAGCCATTTTTCATTATTATTGTTATTTTTAGTTTGGCAGCTGAACCTAAAAATCAATTACTTGTACAGTCCTGGATGACAGTTGAAAAAGCAGTTTCTAATCTTGTGTCAGGAAAGGCTGTTGTCATGAGCAGCAAGATCCTCTGACTGACACATAAACCAGTGGCTTTCAGAATAATTTGACAGCAATTTTTCTTTCAGGCTTTTTTTCCCTTTCTTTCTTGTTTTTTAAACAGGGAAGTCTCTTATTATCATTTACACACAGCGGTTCCTCTCTCCAGTACATTAGCTGAAAATCCACTTGTTTAATTAAGCTTTAGGATGTAAGCCTCCTGTTCTCTCACTTTATAGACTTAGACATGGAAGCACAGTCTCTGCAGTTTTTACCTTACATATCATCAAGTTGCTGGCTTCTTAACCAGATTACTAGATACAAAACGTTTTAGCAAGGCCTTGCTGACTTGAGTCAAGAGGGAAAAGCCACAGCCAGCCTGCTTCTAGATATACAGAAGACAGTATTTTCCTAATAAGCGAAACAGAGAAAACAACAGGGCTTTCATGGACAGGAATGCAAACAGCAACAATTATGCAGACAGGTAGCAAAAATCAGTCACGACCCTAAGAAGAAGTTAAATAAACAGACAAGTGCAGTGCTAAGTGCACATGCTTTAAGGCTATCTAGCAGATCTGTGAACCCAAAGGTGAGCCAACAAGCTCTTAATGGCATTTTCAGGTTAGGAGTCTTCTTACCTATCTTGGGTCATATACAAATGTGCAGGACACTTGACACTTACCACCTCTGCTGAAAATTTGCCAGACTTCCAATAGTAACAATTAACACTCTTGCAGTAGCCGTAAGAGGGAGAAAAAAAAAAAAAAAAAGAGGCCATAATTGCACTAATATATTTAATCAAGGCATAGGAAAAAATCATCATTGTTACATATCCTTTGAGTAACAGCATGACCTTAATACATCACAGACAACTCTGAGCACCAGAGCTGCCAGACAGAATTGTGGCCAGAGCTCCTCTCTGCTTTCTATTTACCTTTATTGGACACCAATATCTTCACTTGAAGATTTGAATTGTGGAAAATCTGCACATACAAGAGGCAATCTCTGCTTCAGATATCACAAACCCATGAGAGAAACAAGCCAGGAATGTGCCAATAGGGGAGGGAATGCAGAGAATAAGACAGGATTGTATTACAGCCTCTCCTCATTAGCATTGCCTGGTAGCATTATGACACTGACACAGTCGTATTCCTCTCCCCACAGTCCAGGGAGCAGCATATAACTGGAAGCAAGAGAAGAAAAACGTGGTTCTCTGTTCAAGGCTCAAATCTCAGGAGTTTGACTGACATCTGAACTAGTATTCTTCATAAAAAGCAGGGATTCAGAAGAAACCCCGTAAATACTGTGCAGCTTACAGATAAAATACTCAGTCTTGAGAGAAGTAAGGCAAATCAAAATAAAGCTTTCCCCATCCCTTCATAATCTGTATCCTGTGCTCTTTTTGGCAGTTTTCTTTCCGTAATTCAAACTCTTTGCAATCTTTTACCAATGCAGATATAAAACAAATCCAATTATTATGAGTGTATTTCTTTGCAATCTTTTACCAATGCAGATATAAAACAAATCCAATTATTATGAGTGTATTTTCATTCAGTACACTACACATTAAAAGCATTCCTCCCTCACCCTCAATAAATCTCATTTTGAAGGAGCAGACATGTCAAGAATTTTCATTGAAATTTAGGCTGTAACAAAACAAAATTATATTCAACAAATCATAATGGACAAGATAGTCAAACAGAGATAAGACAGCACACAGCAGACCAGTCAACATTGATTAGCAGGTTTCCAAATATATTTGCCGTAGGTGGTAAAACAGAGAGCAAAAATAAGTTGTCTTAGTTGAAGCATTTTATGCTTTTCCATAATTTTAAACCAGCAATATGTTAGTATGCCATACATGCTTGCATCTGAGCACACTACATACAAATTCGGTGTGCTGTAGATGCACTGTTGCAGATCGGGGCTTTGACATCCCTTAAAAACCAAGTCTGTACAAGAGATGGTAGAAATGCAAAGCATCATTTCTGCAGTGCTGAAGTGCAGGGAATCTCGATCCCTATCTGCAAGGAAAGTGACCCAAGAGCATCTGTGAAGTCAACAGCCAAAGGCTGCTGCAAGAGTCTGCTGGAAAGCATTACTACCTCCCTTACAATAAAGGAAGAGATGAAGCCCTGGGAAACAGCAGAATATCCACTTGAAAATCAGCTCCTCAGTTTCCCTCTACTTTAGTTTTTTACTGTTCAGACCATACTTTGAATTTTTTGGCCAAGTGAATGTTTGGGTACTCAACTCACATGATATTGAAATTGACTATCACTGCTTTAATCTTTCCATCTAGGTAGTTTTCAGAAACCTGCATTTGCACTGATAGGAAAGCGTGAATAAATATTTGGTGTCAATTAAGTTAAAGCCTTCCATTTCTCTCTCTTCAAAAAATTCCTAAATATCCTTAGGCTGATTTTAAAAAGCCAAGAAAGGCAATCAAAGGTAACAGAACAGCCTCTACACAAAGAATACTCAGAGAAGGACTTTTCAGCCTCACAAAGGGGATGGGGAAATGGAAGAAAATGGTAAGAAGTTTGGAGAAAGCAATCAAAGATACATAAGAGAAAAGGTTTGTTCATAGCCTCTCCCACTGAAGACACTAGAGTCCACTGGGGAAACCCAGAGGTTGTAGAATCAAAACCAAATAGTAGAAGGTGATTTCACAGCCATGCATAACACAGTCCTGAAATTCCCCATCACCATATACTTGCACCTCACCTGTCAGCCTCCGAAGTCAACCACTGTGCTCCCAAAGTTTCTCTTCTATGAAGCTATGCTCACAGGGGCTTTAGGAAACCTGCAGAAGCCAAACCAATCAGTACTTGGGGCTGGGAAGTTGTTTTTCACATTACTGAAATTGTTGACCGGATGGCTAGCATCAGAAAAGCTATTTCCAAGGCAGGAAAAGATTGAGACAATCTCATCTTCCTTCCAGGTAGAACAGACCTACTGATTAAAGAACTCCTTCCTTACAGAGACAGCTCATTTTACACCTTACTTGTAAACACACATACATACTCCACTGCTCACTGTATGTGAAACAATGCTTCTGCATGTACACAGAACAGCAATAGCCTTTTCAGTTTGATTAGAGAATAGCCATTCCCTAAGCATTTCTGTTGTTTAAGTTTTTCCTCTAAAAAAGTCTGCTTGTAGATAAACTTGTGCTTTTTATGTTCTTTCCTGCTAGACACAGACTAGATTTCTGGACTCTGTCTTTTCTCCTTGTTTCTAAACCCACTCATTCCTCTCTTGTGTTGTTTTTTGGTTTTTGTTTTTTGGGGTTTTTTTGTATTGTGAATGGCATTCCCAGTCCTCTGAACAGAATAGCATCTGTGAAACCAAGTCACATTTTGTTTATCTCTTCTCATGGGTCATTATTGAAAGCTGAGGAACACCTCACCCCTCGGTAGCCTCTTACTATTTCTCCTCCCTTGCTCTTTGTCATTTATAGTCTTCCTGACAATCTCCACCCACCAGATCTCAGTTCAAACTCATCTGAAACAGTTTTTCCAGTAGCATTTGAAAGAACATCACAACAAATGCTTCAGACACATTTAGGTGTGCACAACCTAGCTGGTACCATTGCTAGGCAGGTAAAACAGAGCATATTAGGACTATTTCCTCACCTAATGTCATCTTCCTTTAAAACTAAACAAGCAAATCACATGCATATGACAGACCATACTCATGAAAATGTCCCAGTTCGGTTTTCTGTCCGTTTTATTTGCAGCATCCCTTCAGTGGATGGGATGGATTAGAATACAAACTGATAAAAAGGAAGACAAGTATTACTACATTGAAATATATCAGCAGCCTTTGATTCATATATTAGTAGTGCCTTTATTCCATGGGTATTAGTAATATATTGGAAAATGTTTTGTACCTCCCTATGAAATTCCACGCGATAACCAAGCAATCCCTAGGCTCATAAACTTGACATTGATTTAAATGTAGTAGAAACCGCTATAACAAAGTCAATATAATAAAAGATACAGTCATATTGTTTATATTTTTCTATAACCAGTGACGATTCTAAAATATTTGATTTAGCCTCACGTGGCAATACAGAAAAATACGTGCTTTTGCAACTCAGAAACTGGTAATTACTGCAGCAGTAAAGCACAGGAAAAAAAAATCAGTGGGAAACATTCAATGACATAGTATCATTTTCCTCCAGATCATTATTAAATCCTTGCAAGTAGGATTCACACAGCACTGAAACCTGAAAGACTCATTAATAATAATGACAGTGGGTCTGTTACACAGATGAACTTCATCTCGGAATAAGATTCATTTGAGTAGTAGGGATTGTTAAACAAACCCAATATATGACAAAATATCTTGGATGTAAATCTGTGCTTGTAAGATATGGAAAGAATGGGAAATTGTGAAACACGGTGCCACAGAGTGACTAAGGATCATAATTGAAAAAGGGGAATGGAAATTCCCCATAGTTAAGTTTTCCCAATGTTACAGTGGAGGATCAATCTGACTGTCAGGTCTTCAAGTAGGAGATACAAGGCAGGATGGAGAAAGAGGCCAGAGAATTCCCTGAAATATTCTGCATAGTCCAGATGTCCTTACGCAAGAAGAAATGAGAGTCAAGTGGCAGCATATAAACAGAATTTAATAAAAAATTCACATAAATGAGCTAAGGTCTAAAAAAATGTAGAAAGGAAATAATAAAGGTTGCTGATGAAAAGAAATCCTCAAAGAAGAAACAAAGGTCTAGAAACTGAAAGTGAACAAATCCATCTTAGAAATTAATTTGCACAGTTGAATTTTTTATAATTTAGTATTTTGGTAACTAACTCAAGGCTCACTGATTGTGCTCCTGAAGGGACACCTTAGCTCAAAACAGAAAGCATAAACATGATAAAGGGACCCATAGTAAGACATAAAAAAAGCCCCACAAAAGAACGATCAAGTTTTTGGGACTCATTTTCAACAGAATCAGGTTTAAAAGAGAAACTACTCTGTCAATCATAAGCTTGAAATTAAGACAATGCACTAGTTCCATTTGTTTTCATTCATTTAAGCTAAGTCTAATCCATCCCTGCTGGCAACTTTTCAAAACAGAACTGTCACCATGGCAATCTATCCTGTCATTTGAAACTGAGAGGTCTCTGCTAATTTGGCACTCCACTGAAAGCTACATTGAGGGCACTGAAGAGCAAGTCAGATGCTGAAAGGAATCTACTGAGGAACAGAAAGTCCCATATAACACTACTGAAGCCAAGTCATGGAGATAAAGGGTCAAAAAATAATGCAGATGATCTCACTTTTATTGTGCTCAGCTGTAGCTGAAGCAACCCACCCCTAAAAGGCTTAGTGGGGATATTAAGTAGAGAAAACGAAGTCTCTGAAGGCTGCTCTGAGTCAGTCTACACTGATAAAACAGTGTTTGTTTTGAAGCTTCTCAAAAGTTTATTTTTTTTCTTTTCCCTCAGGTGAACACAATGAAACATGTCAGCTTTGCACCCCAAACCCCCTCTATGCTAGGCCCTTGCTGAAGCTTCAGACTCAGTTCTCCTGGCTACCCTGGCTTTCCTTGCTGCTAACCATGCACAGGCAAGTATCTACTACCATAGGTGTCAAAGAAGATGTCTGATACACGACTCCCTCAAAGAAGAGCAAAATGATAATTTTACTGCCCCTCTAGATTTACTTCTGTGATTGATTTTGATGTTGTAAGGCAAACACGTGCTCCATTTGCCTCTAACAGACTGCATTCATCTGTGATGAATGCTGGCTGTGAACAAACCAGGCAAAAATAATCCCATGCCAGGAACTTCCACTGGATTTGTACTTGATGAGGAGAGTTACACAGGCATTCTGAACATGATACCAACAAAAAGATTAGAACTGGCAGAAATGGCAGGCAAGGGTTTCTCAAAAGAAAACCACTTGGCGTTTCCTTTTATTACAATGTGTCCCAAAACTTCTCAGCTGGATCAGCTTCCCCCCTGAGGAGGGAATATTCAAACAATCTGTGAAAACATGACAACTAAAGAAGAGCTTGTTCAGAGTTCTCTCAACTACATTTCAACACCAAATGTTCACTCTGTTTTATTTTCACCCCTGTTACATTTCACATTAATGTTTGATATTGAAAAATATGATGAGCAAACTACACCATGCTTCCAAGTTTTATTTTGCATTCCCCTTTTTGAACAAAGTTTTTGAAGTTTTCTCTTCTTACTCCAACTGAAGACAAATTCTTTAACTGGGGAAATGCAAATTCAATTGTAACTTTTGTTGATTTAAGGAAGAAACAGGAACACGCACTTCTTTATAGAACCGCAAGACTGATTTCCAGGCTCAGTTAAAGGCTCCAAGCAACACAATGCTGATTATATGCTAGGGTTAGAAGAAGCAAATGGGTTTAGATGCTTTACTAATAGAAATCAAGCCTCTTTCAGAAGAGGTGCCGTGAAATTTTGGAAATTCTCCACTTAAAGATACAAAGTCAGACTCAAGGGAAAATCAGACGCAGCTCCTGCTCTTTATATAGCAGGTATACTTCAGAACGTGCAGCAGTCTCATTTATTCTTTTAAGCATTTTAAGAAGTTGGGGTCTAATTCTTGCATAGCTCCCTTTGGTAAATTTGAAAATGTCAAGCAGATTGTAAGGTTCTGAAGCAGAAATTGTGTGTGATAGGTAACATTATAGAAAAAGTTCTGTTAAATGAGACTCTTTGCAGACATGTGGCAAATCCTGTCACAGCAAGGGGGAAGCCAGACTTGTATTCAGCTAGCTCAACAGTTTCCCTTACAGAGGATGCTAATAGTGCTTATGCATGTTTGCATTTCCCAGCATTTAAAAACTATAACTCAAGGTTCCCAAGGTAGCAAGCTAGCTCACCCTCAAAGAGATTGGCATAAGTCACATGGAAAGGCCTTTCATTCTGTTAGAAGCTTTCAAGGATCAAGAAGGCAATGTTGGGGCATTAGCTATAGGCTACTTAAAGTGGGCTCAAGCAAGAGCTTGCAAAAACTGCTGCTCAGAAATCACAAAACTAATATAGTCTTTCCTTTCAGAGCTCAAAATCATTCAACTCTCTTCACATTCAGCACAGAGAGACTATCCAACCACCATTACTTTGATCTTGGACTTTCAAATCTAACCAAATCAGTCACAGGCTTCCCTTCTCCGCAAAATCTGAGGCCAGTGAGCCGTGATGTGCCATAAGTCAAAGCAAACCAGAGCTGCCTTCTATGGAGGATCAGAGATGCAGGTGAATAACTCATTTTTTTGTTATCTCTTGCTTTATTTCACACATTTCTTAAAAGAAAAGGGTCATACTCCCTTGTGAATGAGCTGACACCAGGAAGGTAGATGGAGCAACGCAGCAGCAAAAGCCTGCAGCTCAGCTCCTGATTGCAGCTGCCACAGGAGGCTTAGGAATTCAGTTAGAGATGTCCTCCACCTTTGTAGCAGCCAAGGTCAGTTGCAAAAGCATCCTTTTTAAGCTTGCATATACTGGACGACTGGTGCATTCTTGTTACTTCATGCACTAAGCTAATTGCTAAATGGGCATGACAGAACAGTACTTCCCACAGCAGACCTGCAGACCAGAGGCAGAGCTACAACACTTCATCTGAGCTCCGCATGGTGCTGGCAAAGTATTTGCCAGTCCTAGCAGTTGATCCTGACAGGGATTGGAGTTAGATTCAGAGTTAGGTATCACAGGTACAGTACCACAGCTCTGCTTAATGCTGAAATTTAACCTTCTTAGTCTGTTCAAAAGGACTCACACAGCATAGAGTATTAACTAGAGGTAGTTTTTAAAATGACTGTATTATCAGTTCTCATAGAAAGAGAATGATATGAACATTTCATCTTCCTTTAGGTCTGTCAGGGAAAAGACAAACAATCTTGAGAGTCAGTTTGGGCTGTAAGTGTTTAAAAAGAAGCAAGTATCACCTACCACAGTCAGAGGTCAGTATTTCAGTTAGAGGCATCAGATCAAATTCCAAGGCTATATGGCTTTCACCAAAGGGCATATATAAGTAGGACATATGACAGATCTACCTGCACACAGTTGGGAAGTTGAAATATTCCCTTGAATGGTGCTCCTAAAATACATATAAATATACACATAAACCACGTGAACAGCCCGTGGAATTAAGAGATCCCTTTTTTTGTGGCACGAAATGCAACGAGAGTTTTTCCCAAAGAGGGACACTACAGTAAGGAGTTAGGATTTATATGTCTAGAGCTAATTTCAATGCAGAAATACTAAAATCTTTTAATTCCCTGAAGGTTGTCTTTTCCAAAATAGATTGAAGAGAACCACTTTCTCACCACGATTCACGCTGCCTTCCTTCTGTTTGACCGTCTGCTCTCATCTCCATGCAACAAATGGGATTACAGTTTTCCACCTTCTCTCAGGGATATGGTACTTATACTTTTTGATTTCTGTGAGCACAGCATGGGTTTGTTCCACTCTAGTAGCTGACCCATTCAAACCTGTTTAGAAAACAGGTCCTGCCATGCCACAGTGCTTTTATTGAGAAAGAAAAAGTTGTGTCTCTTGGTGCAGCAGGGAAGCAAGCATGGGCTATGATGTGGTCCACTAAGCAGCTTGTGAGCTCTGCGCGCACTCTCCAGTAGGCCAGACAGCACAAGGCAAGAGCACTATCGCATTTAGACCACAGGCTGCTCTAATTATGATCTAATCATCTTTGCAGTGAGAATGAGTGCTTGTAAGGTATCAGGATCGGGCTGACAGTCACACTCCAATACCTTAGGGGAGGAACTCTGTGGCAGAGTTAGCATCTCATTTAAAAGAAGTGAGAACTGCTTCAGGTAGGTTTTATGAGCACAAGATCCCCATCCTGCTTCTCTACTCATCAGAGTAGAAATTATTTCTTTTCCTCTCTTCTCCTCCAACCAAACTTCATGAGACAGGCTGTGGTAACAGCTCATTATTTATTGTGCTTAACCAATCCTTAACCAATTGGAACACGATTTTTTAGGCCCATAGAGTGACACAGAGGATGAAGAGAAAAAAGACATCTGCATTTTTTTAAGGGAAGAGTAGTACCTAGGTAGAAGACTTAAAGGGAAATACTGGAAGCAGTACTATTAGCTGTACAGTATCAAGGTTAGCAGTCTGCCCTCCAGCTCTATAGGAGAGCATGAATTACTGGTGTCTTACTGTAATACAGCCTTCTAGTGAAATGCTTTCACAGAGGAATTATGTGGGAAGCTGTATAGTATGAGTGCTGTGTTTTCTGAAAAGGTTTGAAGCCTCAGCTCTACCCTCCATACCTCTGGCAGAGACATTTAAAGCAATCATGAAAGAAGGGCAGCAGCCTCCAAGTTCACATGCCCTTCTGTTTTCTGTGCTGAGGTCATGGTTTTGATTTTTGAAGTTTTGCTTTGCACAGATTCTTTTCTGCATTAGACCCATGACAATTGCTCATTTCTCTACCCCAAGCAATTAGCACCACTGCTGCCAGTGGAGCATTGTTGCCCACAGTGTGGCGGAGCCAATTATCTTCAGCTATAAAATGGATTTGCACAAACATACCATTGTACATCCTTTGTCACCTGCCCCACACTGGATTTCAGCTGTTTTTAAAAGTATCCCAGAGCTTTAGTTTCTGAGCTATCAAGCACCAAATGGATTCATTTGATTTTGTTCAACTCTGTTAGTTCTTGCACACCCAGAAAGCTTAGTAAGTTTAGTTTCACACCTTCCCATTCATTGATATCATTTGAAGTGACGTATCACGAGGGTTTTCATACAGGAGCAGCAGCTTTATGCTGAAGAGGTGTATTCTAATAGGGCAGCAGAGTCTTTCATAAATTAAAAAATCCCCACACATTCTAAATTAAACCATTAGCATGGCCTGTAGTTAGATGACATTATGTTGCTAATGGATCCACTGTGGAATATGACACCAGTTGTTCTGTCCCCTAGGATTTACAGGCATATAATACACATGTTTATTTCAACTCTAAAAGGCTGTACTAATGGCTTCAGCACTTTTGTGTTAAGTAATCGACGTTCTCCCTCTTTGATAGTGAATGCATGTGTAATGCAATCCACGTTTTCCTGGGATAATTGGTCTTTCTTTCCTCAATCAGAAGTACGATGAAATTCCAGACTAGATGTATGTTACAGACAAGTTAGATTTGCCTGTACACTTTCTCTAGTTTTCTTTGGATTTCTATTTTTTAAAAGTCTTTTAGGCATTTTTTAAGCAGTTGTGATATTTTCTGCTCATCTCCTCCCTTCCTACTGTTTCACTTCAGACTTGTAAAATGAAAACTAACAGTTTAAGATTTTTGTCAAGATATTACTTCTTCTGTAGCCGAATGCTGATTTATGAGCATCACTGTAGGCATCTCAAATGGGCTGAACTGTCAATGCGACAGATGCAATTGCCTAGTGAAAGGTACTATCACTGAGTAATCAGGCTATGTGGTCTTCTATGTAATGTAAAGCCTCATTATTTGCAGAGCACAAAAGCTTTTGCTTTGTTAGTCAGTATTACAGCACCCAACCTTACATGCGCATTAATAGATATAAACAGGCCACCAAACTAACTCCTAGCATCTCAAAAAAATGCCAGAAGGCACAGACCAGAGCAAGTAGCCTTCTAGATGCTATGGAGATGTATGAGATGGCCTCGCAAACAGAGCACACTATGGTTGCAGTCATCAGAGTTTGAACGTGCAACAATTGCTCAGCTGAGAAACCAACACAGTCATGAGGAAAGATCTTATACTTTCTGTAGTGGGTCTGGGATGGTAGTGATTTTCCACAGTAGCTCTTGCAGTGCTGTGCTTGTTGTTAATATCAATATTATGACTACCGCTTGCATAACATCAAGGCTGTCCCTCCAGCATTCCTTCCCCCACCTTCACCAACAGCGGTGGGTGGGCACGATCTTGGGAGGGACCATGGCTGGGACAGCTGTCCCAGCCTGACCAAGGAGATATTCCATACCATATGGCGTCAGCTCAGTAATATAAACTGGGGGAGAGGAGCAGGAGGGGAAGGCAAGATTCATTCTGGGCCTTCCAAAAGCAACCGTCATGCGTACTGAAGCCCTGCTTCTCTGGAGGTGGCCGGACATCACTGCTGATGGGGAGTAGAGAGTAACAGTTTTATCTGCTTCGCTTTGCTTCTCACGCGCGTGCGGCTTTGCTATCTCTATATTAAATTGCTTTTATCTTAACCCACGAGACATTTGTCTTATTTTCTCCCCTTCTCTGTCTTGCTGAGGAGGTGGGTGATCAAGTGACATGGTGGGTGCCTGGCATCTAGCCAGGGTCAAACTACCACACTTTCTTACCACTTGTATTTATTGTAGTATACGTACATAATGCTCTGGTAACTGGACTGCCTTCCAGGTGTTTTAATCCCATTGCATGGGATTGTGATATGTTCTCATCTGCCACACTACCTGAATGAGAGAATCCCAAAAGATGAATCCAAGTCTGAAGCCGATACAGAGAGCTGTGGCCTCACTCCTAGCAGCCAGCTACTAACCAGATCTCCAACTGGCAGCAGACAGTGAAAGTTGCAGATTCTAGAGAAGAAAAACTCTTTCTTGACATTCAGTGTTTCCTTTGGAATCTTTACAAGTGGATTAGGGTTCTCTGGATCACACATAGCACTGGCCCAATAAAGCACTTTGCTGCACTGCTCCCTTACACTTCATATATCCAGAGCTAAGCTCTCCTGCAATCTCCACTTGCATTTGGGCACTGTACTTGCAGTGAAATTCAGACACACTAAAGTTTGTCTGTTTAGATGAGAAAGTTCTTTACAAACACAAATTTCACCCCCCTGCATTTTAAACAGGCTACAAGGTCTAAAGCTTTCTAATGAGACTTGAGTTTTTGGAAAACTGAGTCCTCTTTCCTTCCCTATACTGCATGTGTTCAGGTTGATTTCACAGAACTTGATGACTGGAATGCATTGGTTCAGCCATTCTAAAATTCAGAGGGAGATTGAGTGAAATTCTGACCTTTAATTGAACAGCTCTTTTACCAGGGCTCTCCCCTGGACCTGACTCCCACTCTGCTTCTTAATCAAAGCACAAACAGCTACATTCAGGTGGAAAATGTTTAGCTTCATCTGAACAATAGTAGATGCTATACTAAGGGAAAAGCATTCTTTATTCTGCCTAAGGAACTTAAGACAACATAGCAATGCATAATCCTGCAAACATATGGAGTTGTATATATTTCACAAGAATATGGAAATAAAAAAAGGAAAAATAAATGAACTTTCCCTAATTTATATGCATGCTTCACACAGAGCATTAAAGCAAATAAAAGAAATATCTAGAGGAGCACTTCCCTAGGGTGCACCAATATTCTATTTTAAAAAAATAAAACAAGAGCAAAACCCCATACACAGAACAAGCTCTTTGAAATGCCTCCTTGTGCAATAAGACCCTTCTTAAAATCACTCCATGTCACAGTAAATTGCATATTGACAAGTGTTTGGGATTTGCATATTGCTTGTCTGCCACTGCAGCGTGTATGCCTACCAGGCAGCTACTGTCTGAAAGTCACTGAGTGACTATTAAATTTCACAAAGGATGTATGACTGTAATGCTATACTACTATTAATTAGATTTCAACCAAGATAACGATTACCAGGGATTTGTCAGATTTCTAAAACTGTAACTAGTATAATTTCAGTGTTACCTAGGGAGCAGTGTTACACATCTCACATTTTATAAATTATGTTTGGTTAACTTTAATATAAAGTTAAATCCTCAGTACAAAATGAAATCATTTCAATCAAAACCACACAATCTGATTAAATACAGGGGAGGCTGCTCCTTCTAGCTTGCATTAATGAGAGGTTTCTAATTTGCATACCTTTTTAGTAGGGGACAATGTGTCCAATTTAAAGTTCTCACATTTTATTTTTCTCTCTCAAGTACAAAGACACTGCCACCTGCTTTGGAATCATCCAGCTGGCCAATCTGTGTGGACAGCATCATTATTAAATTGTCTTCTGCCTCTTGCTAACCCTGGACTGGACCCAATGCAGCTCATGCTACTTCCTCAAAAGAGCTCAGCAACCAGAGCAGCCGCTCTGGACAGACAAGTGTAAAATGGCATCACTTCACAGGCTTAAGTTACAGCCATTCATTAGCTAGCCCAACAGCTGTAAACAATATTCCCCATCCTCTTTGTGTCAGCTACATGCTGACAAGGTGACATAAAAATGCAACACCTACAATGCACAATCTTATGACAAAACTATCTTATATCCAGAGTCCTCCAGCAATTTACAAGAGCAACTGAAGCAGAATATAAATGATTCTGAACTTCCACCTGAATTAAGATACCTCTATGAAGCAGATTTGTTTACTTGCTACACATGCATATGTGCTTTCCACTTTCCAAGATTTCAAGGGACTAGAAACTGTGAGGCAAGACCAAAAAAAAAAAAAAAGAATCATTAAGAACTAAATATCTTGGTAGCACAGCTACTGTACTATACCTAACAGGAACCAGAGATTTTTATACTTTCTACTTAGTTTTTAGCCTTGAAAACTCCCATGACTTATCCTTAGATATCTCCATGGTAATTTCCACACCATTATTTAGTCACAAAATTGCCTTCTATCTATAAACACAATTATTATGGTGTGTGTGGGTTTAGAAGCAATACGTATTAAATTTCCTAACATATTTCCTTTAATGGATGCAAGAAACATGAAGGGAGAGTTATTTTTACTCCTTTTTTTTAATATTATTTAAATTTTTAAACCAAAAGAAATAACCAGCACTAAAAAAAATATGTAGCTTTAACCAAAGTCATTCAAGAAACAAGTTGGAAAAATAGGATGTACCAGCAGTTAGAATGACATATGGAAAAAAAAAACAGATTACATTCACAATAAGGACAGAAAAAGAAAATCTTTCGAGAGTTACTTTTTTTTTTGCATATTCATGCCCCAATAAATTGCTTTAATTAGCTAAAAGAATGAGGAGACAACCAAGAAGGAATATGTTTTGCTGAGTATGCACACCTTAGGAATATAAAAAACTGCATTCCAGTAGAAATCCACACTTACTGAAACACCTTTTTTCCTCTGTGTGTTACTCAGACGGTCACTGCTGACAGAACTGAGGAACCTTGTCTGAATGATAAAGCTACTTTGTAACACAGTTGTCTGTTAAGATGCCCACAATAATTCTTCCCCCTTATCTCCCCCTCCTCTCCCATGAATAAGCATATTCTTAAAATCCCCAAAGACTAAAACCCCATTTTCTCTTCAAGGTAAATGTATGTATGCTGCTGTGGAAACAGACAAGGGATACTTGAGAATGAGAATATCAAATAAAGTTTAAGGCATTGGTTCATCATGCTACAAAGCCCTACCAACAGAGACCCTCTTAGACCATCTCAAAACTTCAGATCTCAAGTATTACATGTACATCTAAAATGGGATACATTCATTTGCAGCTTTTACTTTAAAAAGTTGTCAGAAAGAGAGTCAACACTCTATGAACACATAAAAAGGACGGTGAAGGTCTTGCAGATGCAAGAATATTAGGTGTTTCTATCTTCAAGTGCTTGCAAAATTCGAGTTCTAAGTATGCAACAAATGCCAATTCCTTTACATGTTTCAGGTTAATTTCTGGCCCTTACCCTCCTACATCACTAGTTATGAACACTCACTTAAAGGGATCGTGTTGTGTCAAATTACTACTTTAAAGAAGGGGATCTACTTCTCAACTGGGTAGAACTCAGCACTAGTTTTCTTAGCCTGATATTCAGATTATAGTTCTCAATCTGCCTTTCTACTTCATGGGCAATCAACAGTTTCAATGAGAGCAGCAGTTTTGAGTTAGAACTATACCATGCAGATCTTGGAGGGAATGGACAGCAAGGAAGAAAGCTGATACCTCTTCAGGTGCTGCTACATGCTAGTCCTAGGGATTTCCCCTTCCTGCTTTTAATTATAGACTTTAGTGACAAGCCACATGTGTTTGATTTCCCCTGACAAATGAGACAGTTTGTTGATATCTCTTTGAAGATCAATTTAAATTAAATTCACTATATAATTCTAAATAACCCATCTACATACATGCACATAATCTACTTAACCATCAAGAGATTCAAGAAGCTCACACTCCATCTTTTTATAGCAGTTCAAAGTTCTTCTTTTATTCCCCAGGATGAGTTGCAAGTAGCAGCTAGTGGTTCTCAATACTTTTACCCATTATCCTATTACTTACTGGCCCCAGGGAAAAAAAAACAAACCAAACAAAAGCCACACATATTGGGCATTTTACATTCCAAGCTCTCCACAGGTTCCTACATACTCTTCTGGAGACATGATGGTGAACAAAAAAGATGAGAGTCGAGGTGATTAAAACACTGTGAGGGCAGAATAGACCCAGTTTCTGCAAAACATAATGTCACTGGCAGACTCATCGACAAGATAATCTGCAAACGCTTATGTGGTTGTCATCTCTGCTATGCAGTTGTCTGGTGTCAGCTTCCATCAGTCTTATAAGCTATGCTACAAGAAGCTCTGAGTCTGCCATAAAGGTTCCTGGCCATAACATCATTTAACATGTGGATTAACAATCTGGAGAAAATTTCTGGAAAGTCAGAAACCAAATCTGCAAAACTTGCAGATTGAACTTGCTTCTAGTGTAATCAGAACCAAGAGAAAGCTGCAAACAACCTAAGAGAGCAGCACTTGTAATTACAGACAAAATTATGCACAGAGGCAGAGATCAGCTGAACTCACTCATCATCTGAATACTCAGTGCAGGCAAGTTATTACCAACAGGTTGAGACATGGTTCTAAATGTTCGACAATGCAGCTGGAACAGACTAGGAGCACTGCCAGAGCCAAGCACTGCAGCTCAGCCGAAGGCAGCAGTACTGAAAACGTATTTGCCCATTGCAGGCACACAAACTTTGAAAACATTCTACCGATCCCAACTGAAGGCTGCAAGAGTTTGGTGTTGGACACATTTGTGATCATCATGTGCCTAATGGTATCTGTGATTATCAACAAATGCCTCCCTATTTCTCACAGAAATCAAAGAGAAATAAATCAAATCCTAACTTCTTTGGCTGTTTTGAAAGTTTCAGCTATAACATCATCTTGAGTAATGGGTCACAGACAATAGGGCATTCATATTATAAAAGTGCCACATCCATCCTTCTCACATTCAGTTGAAGTTTGATCATCAGGTGATCATCACTCTCATCCATTTGCTTTGTGCGTGTAAGCTGAGTGTATACATAAGTAATATCCTGGACACTGGGAAAAAGGATGAACAGAAGTTTCTGGTGCTGCAGACTCTTACCTATCTTGAGCAACCCATCTGTTGCTGTGGTATTCCAAAGAACTGTCATCTCATATATAGAATCATAGAATCATTTCAGCTGGAAGAGACCTTTAAGATCATCAAGTCCAGCCTTTGTCCCAGCCCTATCAACCACTAGACCATTTCTTTAAGTGCAACATCCACCTGTCTCTTAAACACCTCCAGGGACAGTAACTCCACCACTTCCCTGTTCCAAGGCCTGACAACCCTTTCAGTAAAGGAATTCCTCCTAATATCCAGCCTGAGTCTCCCTTGGTGCAACTTGAGGCCATTTCCTCTTGTTCTATTGATACTTGTTACTAGGGAGAGCAGACAGACTCCCACCTCCCATATGTATTTCCACAAAGAATCCTGAAAATCCGATCACTTGGCACACAAAAATCCATCATTTTCTCTGTAGCAGTAGCACAGTCCAGTGATTTGTGTGTAATAACTGTCCTATGTTGGCAAGCCAAGTACTCTTGTGAATGTCTTTATCTCCTATTTCCCTTTAACTAACACATTAACAGGCTACAGGCTATTGTTCTTTAAAAAATGAAGTATGAATGCATCATACTATATTCACATTCAGATATAAATCCACTAACATCACTGGAAATAAAGAAAAAGAAATTCTGAAACCATATGGTTAGAGTCATCTACCAAACTCATCTCACAGTACAATACTTCTAAACAAAGCAGATGAATTTTTCTTAAAATCTGTTACAAGGAGAAAGTGACATTGTAACCTAAATAGGCTTGTTATATCTCCAGAATCAAAAAGTTTCTGTCTCTAGAGCCTCAATATTATGACTGGAACTCATTCTAATATTTTACAATATAATTAAATTCATTGCTTGCCTAGGTTTTAAATGCTGGGCTGGGAAAAACTGTGACCATGGAGAGTGAAATGTGTGTAGTCATTATTGGACTTGGAGGATTTCTGGTCCTAGCTATATTTGCAGAACACACAGTCAAACAAATGGGAACGGAAACAGGCATACTAAATGTAAAAAGGATATGTGTAATGTCCTTGAAAACAGCAGAAGACCCATGTGCCTGGCTCTGAACATCCTACCACATGAATCAGTATTACCTTGACTGACAATAGCCGTTCATATTCTGCTGTATCCCTAAACCGTTAGTGTCTTCAGTGGCAACTGCAGCAGAAGTTCAGCAACTGGTACTGCTACCAGCACTAGAATCACCAAGGAGAAAAAAATACCTTTAGTGAAAACATCACGTTACATTCCCTACATGCATATCCCAGAGAAAAAACCCACCAGGACCAAAGAATGAGAATTCACATATTCATACTCCTACCTTCATAGAAGATCTGTCTTTAGTTTGCAAGATGTTAGTGCCTTTAAGCTGCCAAACATTAGCAGGTAGGACGATATAAATGAGGCAGCCCTATAACAGGTCCTGAGTGACAAAACTATGAATTTAAATAATTTTTTTAAAGTATTGATTTTAAATAAGATTTCAAGCTGAAAAGTCAGTGAATTGTCATAGCATCTATATATTTATTTATTAATGGTAGAGGTTGGAAGGGACCTCCCCTTCAGAAGCAGGTCCACCTGGATCAGGTTGCATAGAAACAGGTCTGGGTGGGTGTTGAAGACCTTCAAGGAAGGACACTCCAGCAGCCTGTGCCAGGGCTCCATCACTCTCACAGTGAAATAGTTTTTTCTTATATTTAAATGGAACTTTTTGTGCTCCAGCTTCATCCCGTTACCCTTTGTCCTGTTGCTAGATATAACAGAAAAAAAGGGATGCCCCAACCTCCTGACATCCAACATTTAGATATTTGTAAATATTTGTGAGATTATCCCTTAGTCTTCTCTTCTCTAGACTAAACAGTCTCAGTTCCCGCAGCCTTTCCTCGTATGAAAGATGCTCCAGTCCCCTGATCATCTTGGTGGCCCTGCGCTGGACTCTCTCAAGAAGTTCTCTATCCCTCTTGAGCTGAGGAGCCCAGAACTGGACACAGGATTCCAGATGAGGCCTGACCAGGGCAGAGTAGAGTAAGAGCAGAACCTCCCTTGACCTGCTGGCTACACATCATTTTAATCTGTTCTATTATTACATCCTCCCACATAATGTGTTATTTTCTCCCTCCAGACTTGAAAATCATCAGAAATTGCAGACTTGCTCCCCTTCAAGGCAAAGCAAAACACTCAGATCTTTCTCTGCACTCCTTGGAAATCTGTTAGAGAAGGCAGACACACAAAGAACTGTGCCAGGAACTGAATCATTTTTCTCAAACATGGTATCTCAGTTTCTTGTCTACCAGAGAGTTTTAAGGGACTCCAGAACACAGTTTTAGAAGAGCTCAGCTCCCAGCTAGCCACTACTGCAAAGTCTCCAGCCCAGACTAACAACATACCTGCTAAGTGCCCAAGCTGAAGTCCAAGTCAGCCTAGGACCACCTAACACAGTCAAGAAGAGTAAGGCAAACTTCTACCATCCAGGAGGCTGAAACACCTTGCAGGAGTGCCCACCATAAAGAGAATCAGGGATCTTTCAGCCTTAGTTACTTGAGGGGCACTCCATACAAGCCAAGGCTCTTCCTTTAGAGCTCATCTTTGCATTTGTATGCTGCTGTTTGCAGAGGCAGTCCTGTCTAACATGTACAACTTGGTTGTCAGAGAATGAGATTTTTAATCCCAAAATCTGAGTAGAACTCAAATGACTCTGTCTCACAAAATGAATCAATTTGTATGCAATTATTTCTTCACAGGACAAGAACTGTTTCAGATGAATACCTAGTCTGAGACAGACAGCCAAGGAAAGAAGTGTTTGACCCCACAAATGTCAAAGTATGCGCATTCTGATCAACTGCTTACGTTTTCACAAACTTTGGTTACCATTTGCAAAGCCTCTTATAAGCTATTACAATACTTTCTCTTTATATTCTTTTACAGACAACACAAAAATATGTGGTACAGTTGACAAACCTGAGAGACTGGATGCCATCCAGAGGGCCTTGTACAAGTTCTAGAATTGGGCCCTTGTGAACTTCATGACAAGGTTCAACAAGGTGTAAGGTCCTGTACTTGGCTCAGGGCAACTCACTGTATCAATACAGGCTAGGGGATGAAGTGAAAGAGAATAGCCCTGCGGAGAAGGACTTTGGAGTACTGATGGATGAAAAGTTGGACATGAGCTGACAATTTGCACTTGCAGCCCAGAGGCCAACCATACCCTGGGCTGCATCAATGTGGTCAGCAGGTCAAGGGAGGTCATTCTGCTCCTGTGCTCTGCTCTGGTGAGATCCCACCTGCAGTGCTCCATCCAGCTCTGGAGTCTTCAGCACAGGACCTGTTTGAGCAGGTCCAGAGGAAGGTCACAAAAATGACCAGAGGGCTGGAGTATCTGTCTGCTGACCATAGGCTGAGGCTGGCGTTGTTCAGCTTGGAGAAGGCTCCAGGGAGACCTCATTACAGCCTTTCAGTACTTAAAGGAGGACTATAAGAAAGATGGGAACAGAGTTTTAGTAATGTCTGAGGTGGTAGGACAGAGGGTAATGGTTTTAAACTGAAACAAGGCACATTCAAGTGATACAAGGAAAAAAGTTTTACATTGACGAGGGTGAGGCACCGGAACAGGTTGCCAAGAGAGGTGGCAGGTGCCTCCATCCCTGGAAATATTCAAGGTCGGGCTTGCACAGGGCTCTGAGCAGTCTGATCTGGATGAAGATATCCTTACTCATTGCAAGAGGGTTGGATTAGATGGCCTTTAAAGGTCCCTTCCAATCCAAAATATTCTATGACATTCTACACCACACAATGCATGGGCTGCTGTTTAAGATGTACCTTTGCTCTGACTGGGTTGTGACTGTTCCTCGATTAATGGTCTTTCACCAGTATTCATGTTCTCAAGCAAGACATTTATGTGGCCTAAGATTTGTTAATGGTTATGTTTACGGGGAAAAAAAAAGCTTGAGAACTTGCCAAAATCCTATTCAGAAACCTGGAAGCTGTCAATAAGTCTAGAGGGGTTTGGAGTGACATTTGGTTCTGAGTAAAATCAGTAGGACATGAAGATTTTGAGCCCAGAAATAATAAGAAGTAAGAGTAAATTTACACTCTGCTCTTTCTCTCCTCACTTGGAAGTGTCTCAAAGAACATTAATTACACTCTCCAAAGGTTCACAAGCTTGGAGAGTTTGCTGGCAAAGCGTATTTTCCCAGCACCTCACTGCTTTAGATTAAAGCAAAGCATGAAGAGAAGTACAAACATGGGATACTGAATGTCTGATGCTTTAAAGTTGATAATGTATGAGGTAACCTTCTTACCCTGCCCAACACACATAACGCTGTAAATGCTTAGAAATGGTACCATGCAGCTGTCACCGTTTCATACACACACAGAGAGAAATTCAACATTTGCCATGACATAACATATAGTTACCATCGATATTTCCCTGTTCTTAGCATACTGGGAAGAAAAAAAGAAAAGGAAAAAGAGTAAATCTCCATTATCCAATGCACAGCAACCCTGACTAAGTGTGGACTCTGCAGTGACATCCACCATACTGGCTAACAGAAAAACAAACCACCCAATCACAGCTCTACTTATAGGACAGCCAAATTGTCCAGAGAAGCTTTAAAGTCTTTTGCATTTATAGACAAATATACACCATTATATACAAGTCAGTGACAATTAAGACACTCCAATGTGTCATCCTGTCTTCTGCAGCAGTTTCCCTGGGTGTCACTCCTGCATTAACCATGCGGTTCACTGCTCTGTCCTGCCATGCTGAGAAGCTTTGACTCGGCAGAGGATTCTCCTGCCATGCTGAGAAGCTTTGACTCAGCAGAGGATTCTCCAAGGGACAGATAACTCCTGTGGTCTACCAGAGTGTCAAAGTGGAGCTAAAAATATATTTTTGTTAAGGTGTAAGCCTGAAATCAGAAGACAGTATTAAACAAAAATCTAAATTTAACCAAAAGCAAATCTGGAAGAGATTCTCAGCAGCACTTTTCTTCCACATCAATAAACAAAACAGACAAAAATGGTGCTGAATCATTAGAAAGGTGGTTGCTTTGGAAATCCACACTGTGAACCATTTGTACTGGTGACTTGGGGAGGAAGGTGAGGTGGGGGAAGGTGCTTGTCTTTTAAAATATCACTTTCTCACTCCGTCTGTTCCATAAAAGGTACAGTCTGATTGCAGTAGCAGTCCATTTCTTGGAGCACAGAAATTTTTCCACTCTTGGTCAAATCAGACTCTCTGAAATAAAATACCAGCTTTTTGGACAAAGACTCCCATAGGTGATGGAATTTGCCTTTGTGATATCAAACCTGCTAATAGCTTCAGAATCAAAATCCCCTAGCAGCAAGTTTTAGACTTACTCTAAAATATATACAATGTATCCATCCACACAATATCCTGCTGTAATTATTCCCAGCCTATCAAGTGAGATAAAACAATATCAAATAACCGTAGCACAGAAAAATAATGGTACCTGCCCCATCTCACAGAACTCAACAGTAGAAGAGGAAATCATCACTTGCCTTCCAATCTAGCTGTCTGGCACTACATCCTGCTTTTCCTTGACAGTTTTCAAAACATTGCTATATGAAAAAATAAAACACAAACTTTGAGGGCATTCATGCATATCTTTCACACCTAGCAGCAATAGCTAAAGTAACTTTAAGTGTGAATCTAAGCAGTTGTCTTGACACTGCTTTCAATAACAGAAAGCACAATTAACCAATCCCACACTCTGAGATGGTGGCATGGTAGGACCAGGACCCCATGTAGAGAAGGACACCGTCGTCCTGATTTTCTCTCTAAGTTCATCAAGATCTCCAGGGTGTACTGGCCACTACTCATAAATATACTGCACATTCCACAAGCATAATGATTCCCACTAGACCCAGCCTGTTCCTCAAACAAAGACTTAGAGGCAAATTTCTGTAAGGAACTTGTATGTTAGTGTTCCTTTTTACTCTTGCAAGACATACTACTGTGGTATCTGTACTAGTTGATCACTCTGAAGTGTTGTCATAAATTATTTAAGGAACAATTGTCCAAATTATTATTTGTGAATGCACATTTACTTGCTAATTTGTAGTAACTAGTCTCCTACAGAAAGCTTCAAGGCCATTACTGTGACTTAGTGTGGTCCTGCAATATGTTATATTGTTTTGTTTCACCATAGCCCTGACAAATACAATAAAATTAGCTTTTTTATTTTTTTAATGTTTCATATTTTCAAGCAAATCACGGATAGATATCCAGCTGCGTAGAAACGTCAGAGTATTTCAAGGCACACAAACTAACTTAAAAAGAACCATTTTGGACAACAGCCTCTGCCATTATAGAAGAAAAAAGAACCAATTCACTGAAGCTGTGAACAACCAGTCAAAACAGGGGTTTCAGCAGACTAATTAGAGAGATGCATTAAAGGCTCTAACAGTCAGAGTCACTTGAAGTTGATGAAAGATTTTCCTAGTACAAAATATGTAATATTGTAATATTGTACTGTATTATTCAGTCCCAAATATTTGATGAGCCTCTACTCACTTTCTCCACACGATAACATCTAAAAGTTGCCAGCTGCTGTGTCATTACTGAGAGCTCTCACACAACAAAAAAGAAGAAATGCCTCAGAGAACATGAGTGTAACATTCATGATGACAGCAGCGTTGGTATGCCCCAACTGTTCCCTCATTTTTTGTTTAGTAAGTGGAGCAACTTGTAAGTATAAACAGTGACATAAATCCAGTCTTTCCATATCTCAGGAGAGTTTATCACTCTTAAATGATAGTATACCTCTAGGTATAAAAAGATGTGATAGAATGCTCTGATTATTTCTGAAATTGAGCTATTTCATATGGTATAATATGCACCCCATTATTAACAAAACCAAAAAACATACCTGCATTTCTTGAATCAATTTGTTGAGCAGAGGGGTCACTAAATCCCAGATTCCAGTCTCAAAGAACCCTCAAATATGAAAAAATATGTTTGTGCAGCACAGCTAAGATGGCAGGTTTCACCTGTTGTAGGAAGTACTCTGAACGGTAGCCCTGCACTTACTTGGACTCCACTGAATACTTGGCTCATTCACAAGTGGAGGGGTTTAAAAAAAACCCAGTAAGAACATCCTAGAATATCCTATGGAGTGCAGAGTTGCAAGGCTTGGAAAATAGTGGCTTTCAAAATCTCTCAGACAGATGAGTGATTTAAAAACAGAAAGAAGATGTAAACCACTGAGCTAGCAAATGAACACAGAGTTAGCCACATCATAGAGACTTTAACTACCTAGCAGTCAAAAGTTAGGCAATTTAGTACTCAATATAATAACACACAAACACTCTGTCTATATTCAAGTTGATATGTCTAAAAAACATCCTTGTTTTTAAAGAAAAATAAAAGTACAATTCTCTAGGTAAATCTTTATAGAAGCTTGTAGATAAGTAAGTTCCATTTTTAAGAAGCATCTTGGACAAATGATGCTATTTAATACTGAGTTCTTTGGATTTTCCAAAGATAACTAAAGTAGCTTTTGTAACCACACTCTACCTGCTTTGAAGTACCTGCTCCTACTTTGCAGCCCACTGACTCTTCTCTATTTATACTTTTAAGTCTTTAGGGCAGGGACTGCTGATGACTGAAAAGAAGTAGGTCTCAGGACTCAGCTGGGCCTGCAGGCATTCCTTTGATGCAGATCATAATATGTTTATAGAAAGGAAAAAGACTGTGTTCTTTAGCAGCTAGACCAAGTTTGAATAAGCAAACACTATTTCTGGCAATAAATACACAAGAGAATAAGCAATACTCTCTTTGATCTATGCTCACCTAACAAAATAGGACTGTTTTGACAGGTAATTTCTAATCAAGGGGATAATCTGGACAGTGCATTGCAGCTAACACTGGTGAACAACATTTTATTAAATTCATATACTGGTGAATTATCAGCAGTTATTTTAGCCTGCCTGTAGTGTAGCTTTCAGCATTATTGATCATGAAATTTTAATATAATGCTTGGAAACATTCACTGACATTTCAAGAACACCATATGATTGATTTAGAACTTATCTGTCCCCCAGACACAAGTCCTTACTGTCTGATATCCTCTTCTCCCTTTTCAGCTCAGCTGGTTACTGCCTAAAAGTTGCTTGGAATTTAACCTTACTCAGAATCTATAGATTTTGCTAGCCTCTATGCTATTGCCATTACTGAAACTCTGCATTTCTCAACAGCTTTATATTACTCTCTAGGTTTATCTCACTTTTACGTCATTTGATGCTGTTAGGCTGGCTCCCTTTCCCCCAGCTTTATGCAACAGTGAAAACTCAAATGTAATCAAGTTTTCTCACAAGTAAATGCACCCAAACCTGAAATTATGATACCTTGTCACCCCACTGCCCTCATAAATAGTCCACAACCATTTGCTTTCAACAGATACAACTTTTGGATAAAACCTCACCTTCCAAAAAAACCCATTATCTGTGCAAATTAGATTCAAATCTCAAAGGCTGTTAAAAACCCAAACCAAACAAACCAACAAAACCAAAGAAAGAAATTATACAACCAAAAAGGCAAACTAAAAAACCTCAAACAATAAAAGCAAAACACATTCACCCCTTCCACCTCCCCAACAGTGCCTTATCCATCTCTTGAATACTGCCTGACTTTGTTGACATTTTTTTCCCAAGACTGAAATTCTGCTTTGGCCATTGATTTCCTCCACCCACAGCAACTTGATTCTTGTGATTCTTTGTATTTTGTCTCACTTCAGCTACTACATCTAACCACAATATGGACAGAGTCAGCTTGAGCAGCCCTGCAGGAGACATATGGCTGCATCAAGCATCACTTGGCAGCGTGTAAAAAGACATCCTGAAATCACTCCCAAATAAATACAGGCTTGATCTCACTCATGTGAAATAACACTTGGCTCTGGACTAGTTTCATCCCAACAAATTTCAGGCAGTTAACTCATACACTTTAGGAAACCTGGAGAGAGCAAGAAAGCTTGGCACATTCTCAGGGTAGCCCATCCCTGTCAAAACCATAGTCCTCCTAGAAGCACCAGAGCTTCTAAGTGTCTAAGTACCGTCATTATTTAATAGTGATGTAAAACCTTCTTGATATGGTTTAACTTAAAAACACAAACATAAACCAAGTGCCACACACACCTCTACACCTCCCCCACCCTAAACACACAAAAAGCCCCCAACAAACTAAAAGCATAAGTAGTTGTACTACTGGCATATTTAAAGTCCAAAGGGAGATTCAGAGCAAATTTAAGGGAGAGAAACAGCTCTCTGCTATCCCACACATCCCTAAAACTGCTAATAAACCATAGGAGGAAGAAAAGCAACCCTCATTTTGCAACAGGAGCTGCAGCCAGACAGCTCCCCTATGTTGGCTCTACCCAGCAGCATGTTTCTGAGAGACCTCCAATAAGTTCACTCTCTATTTCTACTTTACCTTCAAAAACATAACGATGCTCAAATTTGAAACTCAGCTTAACTCCAGCCACAACAAAGGTCCCAGTGCAATTCCCATCTTGCAAAAAATAAGCAAAAGGTCAAGCTTTATAAAGGAGATTTTACAAGAGCAGTTTTAAAAGTAAGAGAAAATGCAAAGTGGGAACAGGGGAAAAAAAAGGTCAATAGAAAAAAATACTCAGCCCAGTCTCTGCTCATTCTGTTGCAGAGAGTCATTTGCCTTAGATTTGCTACTAATGCAGACTCTCCTCTTACAGGATAATGGTGTTGGAGGCCAAGTTGTTAGTGGAAGAGTGAACCGTTGCACCTTGCTCAGCCACACTATGCTAATAGGGGACAAGGCCAAAGTCTGGGGATGAGAAGGATCCAGGCACCACCTGTTAGAGGTTTAGCTTGATGTCTAAGGAGGGAGAGCTCCTAAGAGGGAGCTCCTATCCCCTAGCTCCATGAAAACTTGCTCCCATGTGGCCTATATAACTAGGGAGAGCTTGCAGTACATCTTGGTAAAGCAGAAACAAGCCTAGCCTTTGCACTTCAGGAGAGGTGTCTGTACCCTTTTGTGACTATCAGCTGTGAAGAAGCCCTGCACAATGCCCAGTTCTGAAATATGCTCTCACAAGGGCCTTTTCCCTAACATTTGCCCTGGAGGATTGAAAGGCAAAGACACAAGGCAAGTACAGCATATTTTCCCAGTAGAGCAAAGTTGTACGGAGACAGCCACGATTTGCAGAACACCAAATCTCCTCATTTGTTGCCTCTCAGCCTCCTTCAGAAACATCAAATTATCCAGCAATGATTTCTTAACTGTGATAATTATCAGCAATGGCAGGCTATTAAGGGCTTAAAACTGACTAGGAGAAGCAATACAAATGAGATCTAAGCACAAGATAGGCTATATTCAGCACTAATGATTATTCTCCTGGCCCTGTCATTACCTTGATTTCCTGCTGTCCATGACATTGTAGGTATTCTAGTACCATATCAACAGCTGGAGCCAGAGCAAAAACGTAGTCTCAGTGGGGCTATAGAGAGGTGGAGCAAGAGACATGGAAATGACCATACTTCTGGCCTTGCAAAACAGAGCAGGGGCTACTCTCAGCAATCCCTTTGGCCATAGGAATTCCAGGACTCAAAGCATCTGCAGTGCTAACTCCCGGCAGCGAGATCACCTTTCGACTGGTCATTCTGGCTAAAGAAACACATTCCTACATTATTGATAGCTGCAGTCTGGGCTGCTGTAAAATCTCTTGGAGGAAATTCACGTATACATATTCATTCCCCTCTCATCATGTCATGTTTTATAGGCCTTAAATGTAGGCTTGAATTCCACAAGCTCATCTTTCAGTCACAAAGCTGGAAAGCACTCTAGCAAATAAACTCAGTGAAAAAGAATCACTCTTGTTTCCAGTCAACAAGTCACAGAATGCAATTACTTTGTACATGAGTTTCCTATTTCCCGCTACAAAAAGACGAGACAAAGGGTTGGGCTCAAATGTAGAATACACGACAACAAATTCTCTTCTCCCTTACATCATCTAAGACAAGGAGAAGAACTGTTCTACAAAAAAGACAGAGATCAGAGCTCTGTGTACTTTGGTGGAGTCAATAGCACCTGGGTTATGAGTCTCAATAATGAGGTATACTGCCTGTTAGCCAGTATTGACACCACTCACTGAGGCAGTGAGAAAACTGGTCCCAAAGCCCACTTCTTCCTGAAGATGGTGCAAATATATATCCCCTCCTTGGAAGACAGATCTCCGACTGCTAAGTGAAAATATCAGCCAGCTAGGAGTAGCTTTCACCATGTCTCAAAAGTTAAGCTGTTTCCCAAAAGTTAAGCTGTTTCCCAAAAATGCTTAGAGAGATACAATACACAGCCTTATAAAGCTAGAAGATGTAAAACTATTAGACAACTGAAAAGGTTGCTAAACCCATAATGAGACCTCTGCAGAAGCTGCCAGCACTACCTCTGCAGATTTCGTACAGGCTAAAACATCAGCCACAATGACTAGATCTGACACAGGGCCTGACCTTTAAATGTGTGTTTGGAGCAGGAGCTTGTCTCAGAGCTGCTAGGAGCACTTTGCCATCTTCCCTGTACAGAAGTCCTCCAGAAGAATTAATTCTGTTGTCTCTTCACACAATTATTAAGAACATGGAATTGAGGTGCCATTCCCAAAGATTCTCAGGTGACTAAGCTAGCATGGCTAATGACTTTTTAATATCTTTTTATGCCTTCAGGAAAAGCAGAATAAGTAACGTGGTATTTTGTTTTCCAGTACCATAAACCTATTCGTTTTTGTCTCATTTCAGATTCCCTCTGGAGTAGCTCTCCAATTGGGCTTATTTTGTATTTGTTGAAATTTATATCCATCTATTGCCCTAGTAACAGAATTGAAAGCCAGGAAGCATAATATCTTTCTGTTTCTGAGAAGTCATTTCTTTCTGGCTAACCTGGTCTCTCTGACCCAGAAGAAACTGTAACATCATTGAATTAATTTTCCTCAAAAAAAAAAAAAAGTAAGCCACAGGGAACTGTGTGGAATAGGAATAATAGCAGACTGGTATGTTCATTTTATGTAACTACTTCTGCTTTTTTATGGGCCATATAAATTATTCTTATTCTTCCAATTCTTGTGGCATGTTAAACATTAGAGGTGTTATTATAGCTGCAGCTAGAAGAATCTTACTCTGGTACTATTTAAACGTTCTTTTTTTTTTTTTTTTTGAATGGAATGTGTCTGTGCTTAGATACTAACTATTAAGTATAAAACAAACCAGCCAAATATAAACTGCAAAAGAATTACAGTCAAGTGAATTGCAGGAGGTAAATATGTTTCATAGAAAGTAATGCACACACTATCATTCAGACCAGAGGCTACATTAGAGGAATTAGAGACAGATTATTGTTCATTAGGATTCTATACTGAGACTCTTATGAACGTCTAAGCAGGCCTGATCACAGCATTAAAACCTCCTCCTTAGACCACTTCAAAAAGTCAGTACTAGGACACAGTTACCTAACATGCTTTGTGTTCAAGCCTATGTTTCAGGTGTCTTGCAACTTACTACTGAAATAATGAAGCTAAAAATCAACATCTGACTATTTTACCACCTAATTAGAGTGCTGAATTTACCACGACAGGAAATGACACATTTTTCTTGCTCCTGTGGTAGAGCAGACAGCTTTACTCAGGTACAGTAGTAAAGCAACCCATGATCTCCCGTGGGCAGGCTGGTGAGAAAAACTACAAAGCTGCACATACATGTGGAAGACTGTGGAATTACTCTACACTAAAGCAAGCCAACAAGAGAAGCTGTCTACTGGGGAATTACACTTTTATAAAGTTGAAAAGATTCATTATATTCCTTTCCTTACGTTTTTTCCATCCTTCCAGGACATACATTCTGAACCTACATAGGTTCAGGAACAGGTAAGTGATTATACCTCAACACTTAACAATCCATTCTTGTGAGGCTGATCTCCTTCATGATTAGCCTTATAACCTTCTATGACAAGATGATGCACTTAGTGGATGAGGGAAAGGCTGTAAATGTGGTCTTCCTGGACTTTACTAAAGCTTTTGACACACTCTCCCACAGCATCTTCCTGGAGAAAATGGCTGCCCATGACTTGGATGGTTGTACTCTGGATCAGTGGAAAACTGTCTGCATGGCTAGGCCCAGAGAGTCATAGTGAATGGAACTAAAAACAGTGTATTGCTGCAAATCAACACCAGTGCATCCCTCTCCAGCACAGCCACAGGTATAATCTGTTAGGGTGGTGGCATTGTCCATGCCAGGAGTCTCCCACATCATCGCCTGTCTACTACTCGGTCCCATTCCACTTTCAAAAAATTATCTTCCATGTTGTCGACAAACCCCTCCTTCCCCCTCAGAATCCATCTGATTGCTACTTAGGCTCTCTATAACCAGAAACAGAATACATATTTCAAAGCTCACTCTCAAAAAGCAAATGCTTATAGCTCCCCGAACACCTGATTTCTCAATGGTCATTCCCACAGAGAGGAAATTATGGCCTTATACCCTTCCTACTGTGTTAACCTTCTCTCAAGCTGAAAATGTCTGCTAAATGCCCTTCAAGAACCAGCCAAAATGCAGTAATCTGATTCTCCTTCTGCTTGTGCTATCAGCACTTCTGCTGGTGTATTGGGGGTTTAATGATGTGATTGCAGGGGATTCCTATATGTCCTGAAGGAAAGTCCCATTCAGCCCCTTGCCCCTGTCTGATATACTTCTATAAGAAAAGTAATATATCATATTGTGGAAGCTAAATTCATCTCTCCTAGCTTTCACAAGGACCAGATCTGGCTTGCTCTACCCTTGAAAAAGCTCAGCTTGTATAATGCTGCTTGCCAGCCATCCTACTGAAATAGCTTAATGTTCCACTGCAGGCTTCCTGTAAAGCCAAAGCAGTACCTCCAAGAATTCCTGTTCAACAGATTTAATATGTTTTAATCTTATGGTGACAAGTGAGAAAGCTTTATACCGGAGGATTTATAAAGCAAGCTAGCCTTAATTGGCCTTAACACAAATGCTAAATGGGTGTAAAAGCTGTTGTATCAGCAGTTCTGTATTATACTCCCTTTGTAAAGCATCACACAAGAGACAAATTAAGGCAATGTCAGATTAACATTCCAGAAACTTGTACTTCCCATTGTAAGTTGGAAGACAACAGCACTCCTGATCATTGTAGAAAATAATGTCACTTGTAAGTACAACATTAAATTGTTTCATATTTAAAATATTTCACTTCAAGTCCACTGAAGACAGTTATCTGTTCTGTTTGCTTAGATGAATTTTCTGAGCAAGTACTTACAGTGTGGTTGTGCCACAGCTCTCCTCTATTTGACTCCAGACCTTGTTTTTATGATGTGGTTGGCTCTCAAGTACACTTACCCTTAAACATATTATAGAAAGATCGATACAAATTAGATCATTCTGTACTAAGAACCACCCCTCCAAACAATCCCCTATATTCTAATCTTGTGATTCGGTGTAATTATGTAATGCATGTTCAGTGATGAATACACTGATAGGCTGACATTAAAACCAAGTTTGAGCTATTCTAGTCTGTATCACGATGATCACATGTTCAGTAGTAAAATTAATGCAATGTTTTGGAGTTGTACCCTCAAACTCTGAAAGCACTCCACAGATCACCTCTGCCATACATAAGAAATGCCTCAAGGGGAGGAAGAGATGCTGTAGCATTCCTCACGAAAATTATGGTTTGCTGCTTTTTTCCATTTTCCTCTTTTTTCTTTCAAAAAACTTCCATCTGCCTCCTGCAGAGCTTGCTACAGCATCCCTGTGTGTAAATAGCATGCTCCTCTATAATTAGCTTCCTCCTCTGTGACTTAATCAGTGATATTGTAAACCAGACACTACGATAATTTGATCAGCTCAGTGGCAGTGAATTGTAGCATGACTAAAAAGTCCAGGCTGGCTGTAACTATAAGAGAAGCATCTGCTTGAGGGGAAGGGTGATCTAGCTGTTAGGTTCAGAGAATGTGACTTCATTTAAATTTGATAGCTAATCCCAGTACCTATTCCTCACAGACAATCCTACTCACTAGAGTGAAGAGGCACGCAAGCTTTCTCTGCCTCTGTGATATTCAGTTATTCTCAGCTACTCCATGCACAGCTTATGTAGAAGGGGAGGGATTGCTATGTCTGCCCCAGCAGAGATCATAGTCCCATGATCAAATGCTTTCCAATGAGGCAAATATGGGTGTCAGAGATCTTCATGCAGGAGAAAACAAAATCCTGCATTTCTCCTAGCTGTACCAATGGATTGGAAGGGATGGGAACGTATTAAGAGAAGCCAAATAAACCCACTGAAGAAAAATGCAAAATTACAGTAGCACCATTGGATTTTGTACAGCACATAAACTGCAGGAGACCCCTGTGCACGACATCTGGGTCAAGGTAGGCAAAGGCATGCCTTTGCTGTGTGTAAGTGTCACAGCCTTCAAAGAACTCTCCTCCCAACTGATTTTTGGCGGTGCAAAGCCAGGAATCCAGCAGATGACCAAGTGTGCAGAAAAAAAAACACTGTGTTTCTTCAGGTTTAGAGTAGATTCATGCTCCAGGACTCAGAGAAGCTCTCTGGTTGCTTTGACCTCATCAGCACCTCGTTTATCCCAAGATTGCTTGGTTAACCGTTGACTGTGTTGATACATATGAATTGCACTCTGTTACCTGCTAATGAGTCCTCCAGCTGGATTGTGTACTTAAATATTTGAAAGTTGCTTATATGATTTGTCTTTTCCCCAACCCACGTAAACCTGGTTTCAGAAGATCGAACATGCCATTAGGAACAATGTGCCATTGCACCAACATGGTGTTATTGTTTCTGTGTGTGCTAACCCTGGATTTGCAGGTACAAGCCTGCAGGAGGTAACATGAGCAAGCTTGCTTGCCCCATGCCTCTGGCTACTTCACAGCATTTAGTGACAATGTTCTTATTCAATTCTCTCACTCAATAACAAAATTCATGCTTTCCTGTAGATCACCTGGGTGTGAATTTCAGACTAAAGAAGGAAAACTTGTATGTTTCTTTCCAAAGAATTTTGCTAAGTCTATTCAGCAGTGAAGTACCAAGATATTTCTGGGAGTAGCAAAGGATGAGCTGGATGAGAGGAAATGACTACGTACTCTGTAGTAATCCATCACAGCGGGACTGATAGGAGAAGATGATGGGTAAATTCAGTACTTCCTCTTCAGAGATGAAATTGTGCCTCCATGGATCCATACACTACAGCTCTCTCTTCTTACCTTACAGATAAGCTGAGCTGAAAACATATCATGCCCTCAAAGGGGGCAGTTTTGTTCAAAGATTTGTTCTTTCCTCCTGGACACTGAACAGAATGCGGGTTGGATTCAGACTGTTGGAATTGCTGTTGACTTAGTGTAATGACACAAACAGGCTGCTCCCAGTGCACTGGGACTGAGGGAGGTGCTCACAGTCTGCTTTAAAGACCAGAAAGAACTGGGCGGTGATAAATATTCTGTTTGCCCGTGTATATGTGTAAGGATGTATGTGTGCAGAAGACGGTCATAGACCTCATCATTTACCTAAGAAATATTGCTGCGAGGATGTAGAGCTGGACTCTGTTTCTCCCTGAAACATTCTTCCCAAGGACCCTGTTCTGTGGTCCCAGCACACAGTCTAAACCTGGCTCTTAAAGCTACCGTTAAGCAGAGAGGAGCAGAAGAGAATGGGGGAGCCTCAGTCTCAACAAGAAGAATTGCAGCATGATGTGCAGTCCCTCGTGGCTTGCAAAACAAACTAGATAAATCTGGCATTTCAAAACCCACAGTATCTCCAGGAACAGGCACCTTGCCCAGTGTAACAGGAATTTTCTTTACTTTAGGTTCTTGTCCTGAAAAATCTCTTCTCTGTGCTTGTTTTGTACAAAGGCAAGACAGTAGATTCTGTCTTGCTTTCAGTGCACTGCTCCATTACAATAAAGTGAGCGTGTTGTTGCAGAGCTCTGAAAAAGCACTGAAGGAAGTTCAAAGGAGAAGTACTACTGAGAAATGGTGAGCCTGACACTCCTAAATCCTTTGGTAGCCACTGGGAAGACTGCCCAGCCTTAATACAGACCCTAAATGCTCAGAGGAGTTTGTCACTGAAAGAAGTATGTCTGAAATGAGATGCTATGCTGCTGCATCTCCATTGTATAAAATACCAGTCAAAATGACAACCCAGCCCACTGTCCTGATGGAAAGGGAGAAAAGGAAAACTGATCCTGGCCTCTTCCTAGTCTGTTACTTGTCAAACAAATTAGAGCCTATATAGCATATTTATGCATTGGGATTTCTGGAGATGGTAAAGCTTATCCTTGTAGCAAGTCAATTTCAACAGCAGCACCTCACCACTGAGCTTGCATATCAGCTAAGTACTGCCCCAAGAAAGTACTTTTACTTACGGGTCTTATGAGGAAGCACTTAGGAGCTGTCACCAGTAGAAGGATTAAAATATTGAGGCAGGGGTGGAGTCACATCATTAAATGAGTTTAGATCAAACCTACATCTCTTTTTGAGGAAAGGGATTATTATTTCCAGTACAAGAGTACTACGTATTGTTTTAAGGTCTTGTGATACATTGGGGTGCAGACCAGAGGACATGCCAACATGTTCTGAAGTCAAAATGTCTGCACTGAGGATCCTTGCTAGTCTCAGCAAGGTTTTGAGATCCCATGACCTAGCTCTTCCTAAAATATTTCTTTTTATTAAGTCCTGAAGTAGCATGTCCTTCAGTTGACTGACAACTCATCTTCATCACACAGCCAACCTGACTGCTACTTAGAGAAGGGATCCTCACTTAGAGGGGAAGCTTCCAATGTGATTAAATGGAAACAAACTAATTGGCAGGAGGCATGGTACAATCACATTTCTACAAGGCAGAAGGTTGAGTTTCAGCTGAAATGATTTCTTTATTTCTCTTTGGACAATAACTTATATCATTACTTCGCCAAAGGCATCAAGTACCACAAATGAAACCTTTCTTCAATTTAGAGTTGCATGTTTTGGAGTCTAACTGCCTCAGGTCCTTTCAGCAAACACTAGCCTGAATGACTGGAGTCCGTTGACAGGGCAAGTCCCACAGCAAACCCTTACCCTGAAGCTGAGCTCCTTGTCTGGCAAGTCACTCCTCGTAGTCACATCATTCTGTAGTGCCACAACTTCTGCTGCATGACAGGGGATCTGCTTCCTTTAAGTGCACAAAGATAGTTAATTTTAGCAGGTAGCCATTGTGCTTCTCTGTCTAAATTCCAATGTGTCATGGATCCAGTGTGACATGAACATAAACAACAGAGTCATGTGCTGTTTAGCAGCTATTGCACCATGTTATGAATTCACCATATTAGTTTCAGCAAGACATTCACATGCAGTGTGGGATACAAGTGCTTTATGTATCACACCACATTTTTATCACATACCACTCAGCCTAATCTGGTATCAGCAAAACAAATTTCGCAATATTTTCCCCTCTATCCAATGTTTGGATATTGAATTTGGATCATCCCTAAAGACGATCTCTAAATGATTGCAGCAGAAAACATAATTAGGTTCATCTTTTAGAGTAGCATGAAATCATCTGTATGTACTTAAGAGTTCAGCAAGGCTTAAATATTTTGCTGAATAAAAATTGATGGATAAATCAGATCTGCAATGAATCTCTTTTGGATTGCTACGTCCTTGGCACGTGAGCACTCTGATCTCAATCTGTAAGCACTACTGGCTATGTTCAAGTGCTAGATCTTTTTTCCCACTGCCTGTACAGTACAGTGCAAGGAAGGGTAAGTCCTGCTGGCTGATTTTAGTGTAATAGAAACTATTAAGTAGAGTTTCACCACAAACTGAAATCCTTGACAGGAGTTTGGAACCCAAGCATTAAAAAAAAATTCTCCTTGAGGCTGATTTGTAGCATCCTGATAGGCATCCAAGATGCTTCCAAATAATGAACAACATAGGACAAATACTTGCACATTGGTCCAATTAATGACATATGCAGATGAGACTGAAGTTTAACTTCGTATTAGATTCATCAAGCAAGAGCTGTCCAGCCTTTCCATAGCCAAGCCATTTTAAAGACAGTATTCTTCTCCAGTGCTGCCCACTACAGAAAATGCTGCAAATGTGTTCTGCTCTACTTTTTCCCTAAAGGCTTGCAGCAAATAAAGCAAGATAAACCTTATCCTATAATCATAGGAAAATTCAGTTTGGAAGATACCTCAAGAGACCATTTACTGCTCATATGATTCCCCTGTAAATAAGATTTCACTGTAGTAGCAAACAAAGATATGTGTTCTATTTGTCTGAGCAAACCTGGGTCAAATCATGGTTTTACTATGATCTAGTAGAATGGCCTTGAGTCAGGTACCAGGAGACTGATGCTTCAGGACTCAATACCGCTGCTGTGCAGCTTTGTGTAACCCTGTCTTCTCTTATCTTTTTTGTTGCCTAATTGCACAGCAAGGTCCTGGAGGAAGAAGCTCTTAGTTTCAGGGTATTTGTGTTGTGTATAGCATGATGTGGCTCTGATTTCAGCCAGGGTTTGTAGATGCAAATGTAATAAAAACTTAGCACGATAGTGAAGTGATAGCAGCATTACATGGAGTCTGTAGCAGATACAGGAACTGAAAGCTGATTCCCTGATGCTTAGGTTATACTTAATCAACTGTATTTATACTTATCACCTGTGAAATTTGCCTATTTCCATCAATAAAATACCAAGATTCACACAACAGTTCACTCATTACTTGCTCTCTCTTTTTACACAACTCACAGCAGGTGTCTGAGGTGACAATTACTTAAAGATCCTGGTTATTGTTTTTTTCTAATTCTTGATTTTTTTTTCTTCATTGCAAAGTTGAAAGGCATCAGCTTACATTTCTGGAAAGAACTACTCTAAATTATTTCTTTGAAACACTATCTCACAATGGGACTTATCTTACTATTGAAGTTTTTTTAAACTGCAGCAGGTTAATGATTCACTGAGTTATTAAACAAAAACCCCACTGACTTGACACGGCAGTGAGCTCTCCAGCTAATGCTTATGCTATCCCTCCTACTTTTCTGTGTGTCAAGATGTTAAGCCAGAAAAGTAACAGAAAGCTGCAAGCTAGATTCAGAGCCTGTGAACTGGTGACTCCTGACATCTCGGGACAGATACTCCTCTGCTTTATATCATGATAAGGCCATTCAGACACACAGAAGATATTCCCACCCAGCTAATAGTTTTTAGTAGTTAGATTAGGCATTTTTCAAAAAGAGCTTTTTAAATTATGCTAATACCAGAACATCTCATCCTAGGGAGAGTGCAAGTTACTTAGTGAGAGAAAAAAAAAACCAAAAAAGGATGTTCGATTAAATGACAATTATTGTGCCTTATGGCCTTAGTTAATTTTTAAAATTTCCTGGAACATACAATATCGTTTTGAGATTTTAGAAACTATGGTTTAGCATGCAGATACAAGTCAGGTCTCTCAAACAGAAAGAAGGAACTTTAGACTAATAGATTGTGATATAATTTAGTAACTTAAATTGCTACATATTTTTCCACTTATTCAATTAGAAGTAGCACTCTGGAGACATTGGGAAAAGACAGCTAAAACCAATAATTGTGCTTTTACTTCTAAAGATGCTGCACTTTTTCCCAATGCACTTACTTGTTCAATTAAAAAAAATTTGTTTCAGCTGCCAATAGGAAAAACTATGGGACAAACTTGTCATGGTCTGTTAGTTTACTATATATTTCTGCTAACCATCTGGATTCTTTCAGTGTTTTTGCCACTCAGGGAGAATGTCACAATCAATTTCAACAAATGCTATGCATGTTCAATTGGGAGAATAAATTGCATTTCAATATTATCCACTGTAGAAGAGTTTCAAGTTCACCAGACTCTTCAAATTGTTGTTTATGGGTTGGGTGTTTTTTTTTTTTTTTTTTTTGGTAGTGGTGGTGGTTTTTTTCCTGCAGCCTAGCAGCTTGGAGGCTGAAGGTCTAGTTGGTAATCCTTCAGACACTTGCTCAGCTGCATAGGACAAGATACACAGAGACTGAGTTGTCCCTTCTGGAGTCAGGACTTGTTAGGCAAGCTCATAAACATCAACTCCAGAGCACAAGCCACAGCCTGGGACTGCAGTCCCATTTCTAACTCAGAGTATAAACAAGGTTAAGGACATAAAAGACTTACAGCAATCAACACTAGGGCTTCTAATCCTAGATGTGAGAGCTGGTTTGCACTTACTGAATATTTAGTGTAAAAAATACAGGGCCTCTTAACACTCAACTCCCCAAAGTTCCTTCCACAAGAACTCAGATGTTCAGGCGTGAAGGGTCTTTCTTTATAGCTGTTTGGAATGTTAAGGGACAGGTATTGAGGTTTTGATGAGCATTGTTTCAGTTGTTTTATTTCTGAGTTAGCAAGACAGAAGTTCTTCTCTACAAAAACAACTCTGAAAAAATAAGTAGAATTTCAATAATCTTTTAATGGGTTTGAAAGTTCAGATAATGAGTATTTTAACAGTACTTCTAATTAGTTAACGCAGTCATCTAGTCTTGCAAGTAGAACGTATGGAAAATTTCTACTCAAGTTGAATGTTAACAGATGGGACTTTCCAAGCAGTCAGCATTTATCTAATCCTCCTATTTGACTAAGCTGGAGTATTACCACTTGCTTCAGGAAGAACAGGTTTGGGCCAATTTTAATATTCCTTTGCTATTACTATTAAGTACATAATAACTACCAGATTTGGACAAAGCTGCACAGGCTTACTTCCAAGACAGCATGATAAGCACTTATTTTTTTAAATAACAATTATACTCACTCCATACTAACATTTTATAACAGCCACATTAAGCTGGACTGAATTGCTATTCAAGCCAGTAAAAGATCTTACAATACAGTCTTCTGAACCTAGGCTCAATAGCCATGTGGATGACACTGAAGGAATACAGAGAATGAGTTTAGAAGAACTTAAAATCTGGCTGCCCTTCCTTTAGATTATAAATGCAGATTCCTTTGTGGATGTATACTGACTTTACAAGTGTAACAGCAAATATTATCAGCTTGACTTCAAGTATGTTAGCAACTCCATTCCTTCTGCATGTTTGGAGTCTTACACATTACAAAATGTGTCTTAGCAACTGAAAAGACATTTTCTGATAAGACGTACAAATCACTTCCATGATCAAAAGACCTTGTGCACAAAGACTTACATAACCAGATCCTCTTCAGCATTCAGAAAAAGTTGTATAATAATTTGTACTAACTAGGGAATTGATTCTCCTGTCTTACTCATGAGCAATGTACTTGGCAAGTTACGAACTGCACATTATCTGTAAATTTAATTTTTCACAGAAGGCTGTAATCAGTACTCCTCTTACAGTGCTGTTATTTCAATAGAAAGTGCTCCAAGCACACACAGTTAGGTATTTTGTCTCCAGATAGCACTATAGGAGAGGTATGATTGTTATTGTACCTGCAATGCCCTCCACAGATTAACTATTAGCTGCATCCCACATGTGCTACAAAACAGAAATATTAACTCATTACAAAAGTAAAGGAGACTGAAAGAGCTATGCATTTGTTCTGCCAGTCTGTTGTGTTTTGTACGCTGGACAGGGCTGGCTGGACTTGCTGCAATTCTTTTCAGTGAAATATGGAAGGTGTCAGAAGTGATTTTTATAGAACAGCCTCTGTAGAAGCCTGCCCTGGAGAAGTTAACAGCAGCCTGAAATAGCTCTGCTCTGGATATTAACATGGCATAAACATTTGGGTTTCAAGTTTTACGGAGGTTAAGCAAAATCTGGACAACAGGCTTTTTTCCAAGACTTTTCTAAAGGTGTGTCCTTTCTAGCACTTCTTTTGAAAGCAAAATCCCATTTCCCATGACTTGTAGCTTACCAGGCTAGCTTACTGGGCTAGCAGAGGTCTTTCCTGGAAGCTTCAGCTTACTGCTCAGCCTCCTGAGGACACATGGCCAGCACTCCACAGAACTGACTTTCAAACTTTCAAGAACTGCTCAGTACTTTGGATAACGAGAGAAACATACAGTTATAGCTAAGACAAGCCTAGATCTGAGCATGTTTCTCTACATATTCACAGATTTCAGGCATTCAGTCAGGCCTTCCAAGAGATTGGGGCTCTCCACCCTATGTACCTTCTGCTCCTCATGCAGAAATCTGAGTATTTCTCTCTGTGAGCCACATTTGACTTCCCTAATTTGAATACTGTAGGATGCGAGTTTATTTTGTTGGCCTCTGGGAATACAAACATTATCTGTTCTTTTTTTTATCTTGTTGACTTCAGTTGTCAAATGCAAGCCAGTGATCCCATCACGGGTCTCCTATTCACATCTCCACACTAAGCTCCAAAGACCTCTCATTGAGGAATGCTTTTTGGCTTTGACATGCTTTTTGTTTCCTTTTGTTGCTACCATGCAGATCCATCCATCCTCCTAAACGTGTCTATTAAGCAACAGGCACCTATTACATGAATATCCTTTGCCTGCATACACACAAGTTTGTGGTCCATAGACAGGACTCAAGGATGGAGAACATTGCCTACAAGTCTTGGCAGCTGCCACCATCTTCCTTTGTTCTAGCATAACACCTCAATATTTCCATTATCATAGTTTCTTATTGCACAAAACAAGCCAGTTTTGGTTGCTTGTCCATTTAGCCCAATGGCTAAAAGAATTGGTTTATTTCCTTTTCTAGATAATTCAACATTTTCTAAAACAGAAATAAGGATTAATTTAGTGAAAACACAATAATAATTAAGCTCGTCTTGCTCACACTGAAATTCGGGGAGTATGGAAATTACAGCTGACATGGAACCATATGACCAGTATCACTTATCTGCAATGCAGTTTCAGAGAGTGTTCTTGGCTGTCAGACACCTCAGAAGCAGATTTTTCTGAATAGATGAATACCAAACAAACAGAAGAAATACTATCACACCACCACAGGTTAGCTGAGACAGAGCAGTGCTACTGACATGCACTGTTGCTGTAAGTGCTTAACAGTGTCTGATCTACGTTGGAGCTTTTAATGGGTTGCTACCAGCATTATATCTGAGCCACCTATTAAATGTAAGTTCAGAACTCTTTGTAACTGCATCTTAACTCCCATAATTAATTTCAAGCCTGGGTTGTAGGGTCCTTACCACCTGTGACATTCAGCTTTTCTTTGTGTCCCTGAAGAAGAACAGAAATAATTCTGTACTTTATAATGAAGTGCTTAAAAGACATACCCATGCTTTTTCAGTCTCTTCAGTTTAGAATAGTTTTGTGGAAGGTTTTGGTGGTCTGAATCATAAACTGAATCACAATAACAGTGATATCAATGGTAGATGCTATGCTGGAACCATATGTACTTTCCATTCCAAGTAACTGAAAAATAGTGGGGTCAGTATGGACCAGATACCACAATGTATGCCTTCCAAAACAGAAGATTATCTTCTGTCTTTGTATGTTGAAGTCTGGACTGAATGCAATTTCCGAAGTTCTGGTTATCTTATGTATTTTTTAAACATAAAAGTGTGGTTCTCAAATAAGTATTCATACAAAACCCCAACAACAAAGCTCCAGAGATTTAATAAATACTAATTTAAGAAAATATGCCAAAGAAGAAGAAATGTTTATTGTGAGAATTTCAGCTATATAAAAATGCGATATCTTCAAAACAGCTACATAGAGAATAACTCTAAACCATCTCCTCTGAGATTTATTGTTCACATTCTGAATAAGGCTACTGGCCTATGTGAAAATGAAAAATGCTAGATACAGAACTGATAAAACACTTTCCCCATTACCAATCTGCAGAGCTCTACCATAAGACACCAATGGAAGATACTGTAGAAGCATTCGAAAGAGCAGCATTTGTTTGGATATTCAGAATGTTATCAGTGTTAAGGAACAGATTAAGTGAACGAAGTTACTTTAAGACTTAAATCAACAACTACTATGGCATGGAAGAAAACTTTCTTTATAGGCCACTTGCTTGCAGGATGCTTACACCTCCCCGTGAAGCATCCAGTGCTGACTACCACTGTAGATAGCAAAGGCTTAGCTGGGATGTGGATTTGATCTAGCTCAAAGGTGACACTCCTGAAGTCACATCCAGCTATTGCATTCAACAAAGTTCACAAAACTTCACTAAATACTTTGTTTGTAACAGAAAATTCAAGAATCTGTCTTTAATAATTTAGAATAAATTGGCTGTGGTTTGCATCTGCACTCCTAATCTAATCTGCTGCTCATCTGCTAATCCACTCGTCCTCAAGCAACAGAAAGAACTAAGAGCCACCCTTGAAAATGTGCTGGTTGTAACAAGCCAGATCATTTTGTTGAAATGATTTGTATTGGTGATTCAGAGAAAGCTGCTCCTCCCATCACACTTCAACCTCTTTAAAATAGTAAGTTACTAGGTGAGGTCTCTTCTCTCAGCTGCCAAACAGGCTCAAAGTACCAAGTTAAACTTCAGACAGAAAATTCCTCCTGAAGGAGAAACTGTTACAGCTGTAGTTCTTTGTGTTATACTTTATTAACTTTCAGACTCATTAGCACCTCTCATCTTTCACTCTCATTCCTTCTTTTCACCCCATTCAAATGCTTCTACTCTGCTAAATGTAGGGGGATGAAAAACAAATCAAGAAGTCAGAATCAGAAGACAGATTCAGACACTTGTGAGCAAAATAGGCAGTTTAAGCAACAGCTGGCATTTGCCATTTCTTTTTGTGCACTGCAGCATTTTTACTCTGATGCTAAGTAAAAGATTGGACTATGAGAACCCAGCTCACTCAGTTCTTCTAGTCCAGCTGGGAAGGTTTTCAGTTGGGACTGGCCTCTGGAGGATGCCTTTTCACAAGAGGTGTTCACTCCATGACACTGCCCACTATGTAAGAGATATTGTTGTCCCTAATGTCTCACACCAAGTGCTCACAATGGATGACAAGTTTTTCTCCTCGGTCTTTCTCTGTCATTCCTACAGTTTAGCTGCATTCTTTGCTCTGCCTTACTAGTTTGTCAGAAAAGAAGCCTTTAGCTTCTATTGCCTTTAGAAAACCTCAGAGATCCTCAGTTCAATGTCTTTAAGAGTTTCAGTGAGCAAAGACAAAACCCCTAAGAGGAAGTCCTTTCAAAAAATAAAAATTTCTCTCTCTAGAATCGTAGAATCATTATGGTTGGAACAGACTTGTTAGATCATGCAGTCCAACCACTAACCTCACTCTGCCAGGCCCATCACTAAACTAGACCATGTCCCTCAGCACCTCAGCTATGCATCTTGTAAATATCTCTAGGGATGGTGGTTGCACCACCTCCCTCTAGTTTAAACAGTGACAATATATAACTTACCAGTTTGCTAATGAGTAGACAAAATCAGGAGAAAAAAAACCAGGAGAAAGCAAAAAGAACCTTCTGTAGGATTTAACAGGCAAATATCTAGCTTGCTAGCATCATTTTACCCATTCTTTAGAAGACCATCCTGGCTCAAACTAACCAGTTTGCAAATCTAATTTGAATTCTTAAAAGCAACTCTAATTTATCATGTTCCTTTCTAAGGTCAAATCTATTCTGTATTCTTTTTTCAAATTTTTCCAGCATGATAAGTAATGTAGCTGCATAATAAAAAGAAACAATTCTTACTTTATGGAGAATTTCCTTGAAAAAGAAAATAACTCAGCACTGCCGTAGCTATTACGAATTTCAGCTTTTATAACACACATTGGTATGCTCACTGGTTTGTACAAGAGCCTTGTACTCCTTGCAACTGTCAGATATTGTTTATATATATATATATACACATTTATACACATATATGTAATGTTCAGAGAATATAAATTGATTTGAAAGATGCCAAAGAGCAGCAAACTTTAAAATTGCATCTTCTTCATACCATTGCTTTTCTGAAACTTATTTTTAAGTAAAACGGTAATTGATGGACTTTGCAGGACTATAGGATTGCTCAGACATGTTAATTGCTAAATATCAGTATTCGTTTCAGGTGTGACTGATACACTGATAAATGACAGACTGGAAAGCCCAGAAAATACACCAGAAGTAATGAAAGACAAGTTTAATACATTTGGTTACATTTGGCTATACATAGGAAGCACAAACTTCAAATTACAGATCCAGTTCTCCTGTCTAGGGATGATCTAAACTCAGAAGGGATGTAGAACTTCCTGTAGACATGGAACTTACATGTTCTGGAGCAGCATCACATCTCAAATTTTGGCTGAATTTTTCAGAAAAATCTGAGTCAGTTCTAAATACCATAAAAATTAAATACATACCAATAATGTCATTTCCTTGAATAAGCAGTTGTGCAGAGCTACTAATAATTCGCATCACTAAATCAGTGCTGCTAAAATCTTGATACCATATTGCTCCACAGCAGAATAAATGCTCAGTTTCTTTGGGGTATTATTCTATTCTTTTCACCGGTCCATTCAAAAACCTTTTGATGTAACATGAGGCTCTCAGGACCACAAAGCTAGCCTTACAAAGACTCAAAAACGAGAAAAAGAAGATAAATTTCTGTAGAGCAGTTTACTTCAGCAGCACTGCAGGATGTTGCAGGAATAAAGGCAGTGTTTTTTTCTAATGGTACATGACAGTGGTTCCTTCCCAATGGCATAGAGAGTCCACTGCTACTTCTAAGCATGTGGAATATTATTACACTCATCTCCATGCCAGGACACTATATTGCTCACCCAAGGTCTTAGACTAGAGCTATTTTGAAATAAAGTGAGATTTGAGCTTGATGACTGGATCTTAGCAGCACAGCAAGACATTTCTTTGTCAGGCAAGGTGATACTCTTCAAATCACTTTTATCTCACAGTATTTGAAGCTGTTTCCAGTGTTAGTCTGAATCCTGAAGGAGGCAGGCAAACAGGGAAAACATAGGCTAGATGTTTAAAAACACACAACTCGCTGCACAACAGTGGAGCTCACAGCCTGGAATGGATCTCTTCTGTATTCTAGACAGTACTAGCACTGCCAGAGCTGGGTTCATGGCAAATGCTCTTTTCAGAATGGGTGTAATCATGCTTTTGTAAATAGGATGTTTGGCACCTATCTTAAGAAATCGGGTGTGACCATCTGTCTCCAATAGGCACATGTTCATACGTCTGTATGAGTTTAAGTCAAGCATCTGACCACTGAGTCCCAAAATGAAGGGCTAACTACTGATTTGAAAAATTCCATTTCCAGAGGCTTTGGAAAATCCGAAGCTGATTTATGCTCTGAGGTGTTGGGTGACTACAGGGCAGGAAAGTAGAAAGGTCTTTGTGTCTAAGGCATAAGACTTTTGCTTTTAGTGGTGCCCCATGGCAAACTCAGTCCAGAGGTTAATGGATGAAGCACAACTAATGAAGCCCTGCACCAGTTTTTATCCAAGCTCTCAGGCTTTTAAATTCAGCCAGCCTCAGCTGTTAACGCTTTTCCCCACCTTTTTTAAAAGTTCAGAGCACTTCAAAATTCTTCAGCAGTGAAATGTGGTGCTCAAGGAAAAGAAATCCTGATGCAGTTCTCACTCTAACAGCATGTAAGGGACACAATGAAAGCCCCCTAGGCACGGTAACCATGCTAAGTCCCAGAATTCAACTGTCAAAATTCAGCCTAGCTCATACAGACAGGCTTCCCTGATGGCAAACAAAATGCCAAGGAAAGAGGGATGGTTTCCTAGCCAACAGTGTTCACTAAGCCAGTGTTTACCTAAAGCCTTTCTGACTCTTTAGAAGAGTGCCTTACCCAGATCCAAACACAGTAAAGCTCTATTTTCCAAGATTTTCCCCAGCTTGTTCATTATACCCAAGGCAACATCCTCTAACAAGGTGGAAACAATCCAACCTCCCAAAAACTCGCACGCATACACTCTCCATCAGAGAGAATGACAGAGAAGCCTTGGGTCAAAAACTGCTTCTGCTGGTGCTTACATCACTCACTGCTCAAAGGGAGGACTTACATAGGTATTCATGCACTTTCCTGAGCAGGGATAGTTTCTCCCAATCACATGTCTCATTGTGCTGCTTCTTTCAGCAGTGCCTTTGATTTTTGTCTTTTGGTTTTGACTAACCGAAACCAAATCAAACCAAGCAGGTAGTTTGTCTACATGGGACAAAACCAAGATCTTCCGTAACAGGGCTCCAACTTTGCTGCAAAAAAAAAGCCCCCCAAACAAAAAAACTATAAACCAGAAGCGATTGAAATAGAAAGTAAAACCTTAAGACCATTTTCAAGATGACATCTTTGAGCAATAGAATCCCATTCCCACCCCCTGACATTGAGATTGATGATTTATCTAAGCAAATTATGAATCACTGATATCTTTTTGTTGTCCCAGTGTGTAATTATTCCTCAGTCGAAGCAGCTTCCTGCATCTGTTCATGGACTTTTGGACACCTTTCGATACCTCTGAAGGCAAATAGACACCAAGAAATGACATGAGTGTGTCCAATAACATACTGCTTTTCACAATAGTTATGACAAGGGAATTATAGGTTGTTATTCTGCTTTTGTTGGCTGCAATGTCTTTTAACTACTTACTGTTTATTTAAAAAACAATAATCCTCAATTTTAAAGATTCACAGAGCAAATAAGATGACTTGTTTTTCTGAAGAGAAAATTGCCCTGCAGACGTAGATGGTCATGCAATCAGTCTGGGGTGACAGTTGGTATTTAAATGCAAAATTAATTCTTCTCAGTCTGTCAAAGCATGGACCTCATCTTCCAAAGGAAGTGTGAGATTGCTTAAGGCCCTGCAGATCATGAAGTCACTGACAGGAAGATGAAATCAGTGAGGTGAAACTGGAACTCATCTGTCCCCATGAAAGCTACAGCTCGCTTGCCATGCTCCCACAGGTCTAGGAGGTGCTCGGTGAAGTAGCAGAGACTAATGCTTATGGTGACAGTCCAATAAATCCAAGGAAGGCTGTCTAACTGTACAATAAAGGCTCACATACAGCTCCTCCTCACGCTCACCCTGGAATGTAGTTTTATAGTCTGTTTTTAAGCTCTGAAACATATCTGCAAAGACTAGAGAATGGGGCTGTTCAGAGACCCAACTGCTCCTCGTTGCGTGATGTTGCCAGTAACTTATTTCACTCCAGAGTACAGCTTATCTTCTGCTACAACCCCCAATGTGCTATTAGGGGGGCTACTCGGTGAGTGCTCCCCTTTGGGTGCCTAGGAAAACAAAAAACATTATGTGCACTGTGCTGTGCATCCCATTTTCAACTGTACTTCTTTTCCTGGCCTACTCCTGCCCAGTGAGGACAACCTCATAGATAGCCACTGCACAGCATGGCAGAAGCACCCTGGAATAAATCCCCAGCAGTATTCAGGGAGGGCCATTGTGCTGTATGTATCCCAAAAAAAATTTAAAAAAAAATCTTGGCCCATGAATATTTGTGATACTATGCTCAGGTTCCCTATTTGAGGAGTGTTTTGATAACTGAGGCAAAACAATGAGAAATAGCAACATAGACATTACTTACACAGCTTGTTTTGCTTTAGAAAGAATTAAAAGCAGAATTATTCCAAAAGATGTGTTGTGACAGCCTTTAGCTGAAGTATATCAATTTTGTTCCATGTATTTCCAGGCAGAGATTCCCACGTATTTCAAGAGCTGCCTAAATACATATATATTTATGTTCAAAACATTAGCCTTTACATTTCTACTGTACAGATAAACCTCCACTGATGTTGTTTCCATCTACTCACAGACCCACAACATAGAAAACCACTAAACCAAACAAAGCGCATGACCGTGAGGTTCAGAGGAAAACTGGGCAAGTCCTTAAGACTAATCTGCAGCCAAATTGACAGTATTCACACAAGAAGAACCTAACAGAGCTGGGAACCAAACACTAGGCACACATATATTGAGTGAGACATGTATACTAACACTAGCTTACGCTGGGCTTCCCCTTCGGAGTATTTCCCAGTTTAGTTTGTCTCCAGGCTCTATGCTTTGCCATAGTGGGATTTTAACCAGGAGAAGAGGCTAGGAGCATATATACACACACACACATATACAGGAGCACACAGGTGAACACACATGATTTGGAAACACAATAGCACATAGCTTTCACTTGTCAAAGGCATGCCATACACCATGCCACAAGCTACCGCCAAACTGATGATCTGAATGCAGATCATGGGCCCAGACTGCAGATGTTAGCAGTGCACCATTCCTAACAGATGCATAATCTGATTAAATATGAAATGCAGTGATGTTGTCAAAACCCATTAATCACTCTTTCAAGACACATTAATGTAGGCTTTACTGACAGCTGTGATGATTATACTGTCTCTGCAGCTACTGTTGCTCAAAGTTACCCATTGGATCTCAAAGAATCAAAGATACTCAGTGTGCAGAATATACTTAAGTGTACTGTACAGATATTTCTATCATGAAAAGTGTTTGTATTACTTGTATTCCTGCAGCTTTCTCTGGGTTTTTATCTGATTTCTTTGTAACTCTCCAGATCTGTGCCTTGTGCAAAAAGAGTGATAAACTGTCCAAAAAAAAAAAAAAAAAAAAAGATTCAGAATCAAACAGGTCCACGTATTAAAATACAGCTCCGTAGAGCATATTCTACAATCTCCCTGCATAATGGGCGAAACCTACAGGCACCTGAAGCAGACAGAATAATGGACCAAACATTTTGCAACTGTAGAGTGCATTGCACAGAAAGGAGTTGCCATGATTAGGATCTAAATATCATAGGTAGAGCTTCAGAAACACATTCAAACCCTGTGATTAGGCAAACAAGCCTTGAGGTTCAAGATTATTCAAGTATCTGTTGACATTCATGGCAAAGGTTGGTGACTGGATTCTCTCAATAATTAACCAGTAAAAAACCCAGCTTTAGTTCTGACCACTGCAGAGCACTTGCTGTGCCCTCCTGTACTTCAGTCTGACGATGCTCCTCCAGAAGGAAGAGCTTTCCAGAGTTTCTAGAGGTTGTACCTTGTTCTTCTCCAGATACTACTGCTTTTCAGAACCACTCCTTTAGCTATACATATATACATATCTATAGCTACACAAGTCTTGCACAAAAATACGAGGATGGTTACTAGGTAGATTCGTCAGGTTTTAGTAAACACCATCTGCTTGCATCCTTTTCCTACTGTACCACCATCTTGGGATTGATCCTGCTATCTCTGGTAGTGAGGCAGGACACTCCAAGCTTCTGCTTCAGGACAAGGACCATAAAGAGAGAAGCATAGCAGGTGAAGGACTTCACAGGGCTGCTACATCAACCAAGATGATCTCTCTTTTAACAGGGACATACAAATATCTGGCTTCTTGGCCTGTGAAATAAACTGCATGCACTCCTTTATTTTATCTCAGTGGACCCAAAAGCAACAAGCTGTGAATCAGTCTTATATCCATGGAAGTTTCCTTTATTCTAACCTCTTACGTCCTTAATGCATCTACTACTATAGTCCATCCATTGTCAGAGTTTTCTGCCCACTTATGCACAACCAGAATTGATTTCTACATCTCATTTTAGCCTTTTCTTGGCTTCATTTATTTGATCCATCCTTGTTATAGGGCTTCCTAGAACTTGGCTTCAATGTATGAGAAACAGCAGTTTCCAGAGCCAGCAGACATGAAGAAAACAAATAGTAGATAGCTTTTGATAAAAGTTGAGGGAACAGATCCAACTGCTTGGCACAAGAGGCACATATCCATTTACCATTCAAGAATTTGGCCATGACAAGCTGCCCAAGGAAGAGCAATGGTTTGTTTTCAGAAATGACCAACTGTGGTGCTGAGGAAAGAGTAATAAAGGTCAGCATCTGCTCACAAGGTAAAAGAAGTTTCAGCATATGTGACTGTAACAAAGTCTATTGGCTACTGATAAGTTAACATACCAGACTTTCCCAGAAAGGTGATGCCAAATGAAAATGCACAGAAAGACAAGGTTAGCATGTACCAGGTCACAGCAAGGACTAATGTTTCATGTCAGACAGTGGCCAAACATGGATATCTGCAAACAGAAGAGGTTAAAACTGGAGAGGAAAGCTGTTACTTCCTGGCCCACTTGGTTCTCATTTATCCCATCTCAGAGGTAATGGCTGTTTAAGAGTCTGCAACGCCTTTTTATTACATTAATTTTGTCCAGTCACACTTTGAGCTCCTATAAGCTTTCAGCACGTGCAGCATCCTGTGGCAAGAACATCAACAGCTTATCTACCCATTGCGTGACAGATTATCTCTTTTAACTCATCCTGCACACCTATTAGCCACCTACTAGGTTACCACAATGCCTTGTAGCTCTTTTGCTAGAAGCAGCAACATGCTACCCCCATTTCTATTCGACATATCATTCATGACTACAGACCTGTAATATCTTCAGCTATTTTTTTCAATATTATTGAGTCACTGCTCAGGTTTGGAAAACACTCCATCGTTTTTGGCACTGTTATTTCTACCATACTTTTCTCCTTCCTCACACCTCAGCTAGCCTGTTGATCTAGGCCTCCATTCTGCAATTTACAGGATCAAATAGAGGATAAAATAGAAGCCTGACAGCTTCAGAAGGGATCCAAATTGGCACAGCAGTCCATTGTGTATTGTTGATCAAAGGAATACAGTTTACACCGAAACTCTTCAAAACAGGGATTTTTACTATGTATTTGCACAGTACTTGTCTCAGCGGGGCTTTGCCTTATCTAGGACTCATGGGTGTTATTCAAACAAATAATTAATAAATATCTCAAACAGGTAAAATGGTACTTAAATAGGCATTTAAGGAGAATAAACACTTGTAGTTGCAGACCTTCAAGTATGCTGAAACAAGCATTAGGGTGGTGATTAGTGAAGGAACAGAAACAAGCATATTTTGAAAAATGACATGAAAATGGCTTTTGGTATTGAGAGATGTCAGCAAACCCAGAGTAATACCTGCATATAAATAAAGATGTGCACATAACTGGCATACATGCATGTCAGCAAATGGCAGCATATGAGGACAGTGATATTTTGCACCATATTTCTGCACTGTCTGTTGATGCAAGACTGTGAAGATTTGAGGGAGGCAGCATTATGCAGTAGTGTCAGAAGCAGGCTGGAGAGGCTTTCCTTAGGTAGACATTGATGCATTGAGAAGTTACTGAGGACCAATAACAGTCCCATTAGTCCTATGGATTTAGGAGAGGGTCACTGAAGTGAAAAATCACAGAATCTTAAGAGTTGGAAGGGACCTTGAAGGATCATCTAGTCCAACCCCTCTGCCAGAGCAGGATCACCTAGAGTAGAGTCACACAGGAACTTTTCCAGCTGGGTTTGGAATGTTCTGAGAGAAGGAGACTCAACAACCCATCTGGGCAGCTTATTCCAATACTCTGTCATCCTCACAGTGAAGAAGTTTTTCCTTATGTTTCTTTAGAACTTCTTATGTTCTAGCTTGCACTCATTGCCCTTTGTCATATCATTGGACATCATTGAAATGACCCTGGCTCCATCTTCCAAACACCCACCCTTTACATATCTGTAAACATTAATGAGGTCAATCTGCTCAGTCTCCTCCAAGCTAAAGAGCCCCAGCTCCCTCAGCCTTTCCTTATAAGGGAGATGCTTGACTCCATAATCTTGGTGGCCCTACGCTGAACTCTCTCCAGCAGCTCCCTGTCCTTCTTGAACTGAGGAGCCCAGAACTGGACACAATATTCCAGATGCGGTCTCATGAGGGCAGAGTAGATCGGGAGAAGAACCTCTTTCGACCTACTAACCACATATAACAAACTTTGCTGTACAAAAGCCTGGCAATATTCAATTTTATGCAGAATTCATTGTTATCTAAGCTTCTGTTTTCCTATGTGATCAGAAGCAGCATTCTGACCCAAAATCATTATAGAAACTGTTTCCTGACAGACTATAGGCCAAAGAATTCATAACATCACCTCCTTGGTAGATACCTCTAATGGTATTCCACAAAAATCAGTCTGAAATCCATGTGACAGAGCAACTAGAAGCATAATAAAGTCACGGAATATGAAAAAAAAAAAGGAATGGAAATATAGTAATTTTCAAAAATGAGGGTTTGGAGCTGTTTTTCCCCACAGAAGCATTCAGTTTGTCTGTTGTATGGCCATGCTTCATGGGAATGGTTCTCATAGAGGTTTATTTAAAAGAAATCCCTTCCCATCTTACATCATTGCCAGTTGTCTCTGCCAGCAGGTTTTTTGCTACATCCCCTATGTGCTCTGTTACTGCTAATGCAGATGTAGCAGTTTCTACACCTAATGTTATGTCTGATGCAGAACATCCCAGATCACTGGAAAAGGAAACTTTTCACTTCCTCAAAGTGTAATAGGCTCTACAGCCTAGATTTCTGATCCAAAATACATGTTACAAATAATTTTGTAAAGGCAAAGCTGGTAGGCAAAAAACAAAGTTAACGAAATAACGAAAGACAATCAGTCTTAAGTAGAAAGCAAGGCCTTACAATCAGTACAAGTGCATTCTTAAAAGCTCAAAGAAACAATTCTGTGGGTAGTCTCTAGAATGAGTATTACTTAACAATACTAAGTGGGTGGAGATTTAAGCAGAAGTGCCAACATCTTATGACAAAGTAGTAACAGTACAATTCTTTATAGACAGAATTGGCCAATGGTGCTTAGTGTTTTCACAGGCATCTAGTAGTAAAGGAAAATATCTCTCTTGAAACCCAGATTTCCCTGCTTGTTCAGTGCCAAGGAGGATTTCTGCTCCCTATGGCATTTGGACGGTATTGTCTCCATTTATGTGAAGTAACTCCTGTTGCAATTTTAGTGTTACTGTGGAGCAGTGTTGGCAGCTCACAGTATTGCTCAAGACAACTCATCTCTAAGCTTCCTTAAAGATGTTCACTGAAAGTCCTCGTTTCAGTGAATGGCTGGACCAGAAACAGAGGGCTAGTGCAGAAGATATCTCCTTTTAGCTATCCACTCAGAAAGACCAAGAATACTGGAAAGAGAAGAAAAACATTTATTCCACATTAAACTACTAGGTAAAACAAATCCACTGTTTTTCGTTAACCTTACATTCTTTAGCAAGTAAGCACTTGAAAATTTTGACCTATATGGCAATAATCTGAAACAAGCCTAACAAACCATAACTATAGTTACTGCCACATACTAAAAATGTTTAGACACTATTTTCATTTACACTGACTGTCATTTCTCACTGTTGAAACATAAAGCAATTGCTCTCTCTATCATAGGACCTAGGTGTGACTGTCACATGAGGAGTCATGTTTGTAATTCCAAACACTTTCATATCTTCTAATAAAAACACAGATTCCTTAAGTCCTTATTACACTTACCTAAAAAATATAAGCTTCTAACAGTTGTCACTCACCTAGAGTTATTGCCTCAAGTCTGCCCTCAACTCCCTTCTGCTCCTGTTACCAGATTGTGGCTCCTGAACTGGGCTACAGAGTTTGGTCTCTCTTTCTTGAGGAGCTACTGGCTATTAAGAAAAACATGCAGGGCTGGTTAAGCAAGCAGTGAGCTCTACCCTCTCTCTCCAGAACAGAGGAAAGGAATTGCAGACTGAAATTCAATCCCAGAGTCTGCACGATTGAAAATCAAGACTGATTCGTGATGAACCACACAAGCTCATAATGCTCAGAGAAGTGTAAGGACTTCTTATCATCACCCCACAAGTTTCTGCTTGGCTTTTTGGCTTCAGAGCTTCAACTTATTTTCACCATCACCAGCAGCAGCTGCAAAATACCTCGCCTTGGAAGCATCAGCCTCTAAACATGGGAGGTAAGTTTCCTGTTGCGCTCTACCAGTGTCACCTGGCCAGAGGAGGACCCAATGGGGGCAGTGGTAGCCAGATTTAGGCTTGCACAGAGCCCGTTTGGGTTAGTGTAGCTGAACATGCTACTACAGAGCAAACCACTACACAAATGCCAATGCAAATGCTGGCAAGTATATTGAAAATCATCTTCCCAACATGGGGAGGACAGAGAATTGTTGAATTTGTCTAGTGGAGATGAAGCATTGTGATCTGTGTGTGAACATACTGTTTCATTGGAAACTGTAAGTTTATTAAAAGAAACAAGCAGCACACTGTGGCAGGTAGTTAATGGCACTGATACCTGTCACTCTACTGAGCCCTGATGATACCCTTTTCAATGCATTGCTATTTAACAGTACACTTTATCTTTTCTAGAAAAGAAAAAGCACTGTCCTGGAGTTGGTTTTGTACAGGCCCATATGTCATCCAGTCTAAGCCCCTCAGCAGTCACACAGCTCTTATGTACAACTACAGCAACTAATACTTAACATAGGGATATTTTCTCTTGAGCTTTTGCAGGAATTGCATAGAGACTTAAGACTGCTACTTCATCTGCAGCAGTATAAGGGGAGGGAATGAGAATATCATAGACTCAAATACCTGCTTCTTGAGAGTATTTCTTGACTGCCTTGACTTGTACAATACTTGCAACGTATTTCATGAGAGTATTTCAAGTTGTTGAACACATAAACATTCACACTTTGCATTTAAAGCCACTGGTGCAACCCAAGACTGCTTATGGTTAAGTCTAAGTTATATGCCTGGCTAAAATCAGAATGAGAGCACTCATCTGCAGACTGGAACTCTCCTGAACAAGGATTTGCAGAAGCTCAGGGTACTGTCTTACTTCTAAGTAGAGCCTGACACCCTGAAAACCACTGTGCATGAAGTTTTAATGAGAAACACTGGTGATCACTGAAACTGAGAATATTGAGTTGTCTATGCATAGAGAGATTGATATAGAAATGTTCTACATGTAAGCAATTACCACGCGTTTGTTACAATCTGTAAAGTTAGTTCAGGAATTTTGAGCTTTCTGATCTCCATTCCAAGCGAAAAGTCAATAAGAATTATTGTAAGGGTAAAAGACTAGCACTCTTTCAGACTGAATCATGTTCTAACAATGCCTTTATGATAAACCATGCATGGTTATTCAAAGGAATTTTTAATGATGGTTCAATATCAAGGAACCCTAAAATATCTTCACTGTTCTATGAGCACAAAACCCTCCCACTGAATAAGGTAGGGACACTTTATGATGTTGGAATGCCGTTGTGATCTTGTAAAGGAATAGAAGAAACATCTATGTGTGAACCCTCTTGTCTTGCTCCAACCTCTGTGCAGAGATCACCAGAAGTACTACCTTCTTGAAAAGAGACGCAAAGAGCGCAGCAAGGCTTAGGATAACAGCACTGTGAATAGCACAGCTTGAGTGAGCCAAGACAGACTCAGAGCCTGACAGCCTGTTCTCAAGCATTCTTGACAGCCCAGATGTCTGAAGGAGAAGATTATGGTAAAGAGAATATAGACAAAAACAGTGGTAATACCACCTCCTGACTCTTCCTGTCATGGAAGAGTCATCTCATTATTATCAGCTTCCGAGGCATCGTGAAAGTGTGAGGTGTTTCGTCTTCTTTTTCAATACCAGACATTTAATGTACTTATATACACAGTTCCAAGAACTGAATGTAACCATCCTTTTTTTTTCACATGGACAAATATCCAGGCTCCCAGTGTCTTTTGCAAAACACATCTAAGAAGTTCAGCCTGCAAACTGGAATGCTGGCATCCTGGGCAGGGATCATCTCCTCATAGTACAATAGCCTGTGCCCAACTGAAGGATGACTCAAGCACTTGTTACTTTGGGAGTGGCTTACCCAGTTGCAAGATGACTCATTCTAGGAGAGCAGAGTGATATAACCCTCTCATGGGCCTCAGGCTCTATCTAAAGCAAGCCTTTAGCAGCTACATCCAGTCTGATACAGCTCACAAGTCAAAAAAGAAAAGTCATCGGCTTTGGTCATTTGATTTTCATTCATCCTCCCTGAAGCTCACTGGGTCGCTGCTCAAACAGCAAGGGTCAAAGAAGCCAAGGCACATGCCAGTTAGCTTCATATTTTCTTATAGAGACAGCAAGTTCCCAAATAGAAGCCAGAAACTTCAGAGACGTGAGAACTTTTATTCACTTGCTAACATTCATTACACCCTAGCACAGGAAGGACTGGCAGAGGTGCAGGAAGCCATGTTACACTTAACAGATCTGTTCTGGCTTGCACCTCAGCAAAAAGCCTTTTCCATGGCAGAAGGGTGCTGAAAGCTCCAGCAACTTCAAGACAGAGCAATGAGAACAAGGAAATAGTTTTTTCCCATGCAGAGAAATACTGATAGGATTAAAGTATTCTGCAAATCCCTGCATTTCAGAGAGGAGAACAAAAAAAATGAAATAGTTGAAGTTGGCCTGTTTATATAGAAAAAACCCACTGGAAACATGATTCTGACTATTTTAAACAAAAATCTTGCTCTGGGATCAATTTGCAACAAGCTGAAGAGGAGGAAAGGTGCTGCCATAGTCACATGAGTGCAGAACAACACAGAGCTGCTATTTCTCCATTGTGTCTTACCAAACTGTGTATGGGATCTGACATTGCCTGCCCATCAAATCCCAGGATTTAGGCTCATTTTTATGAAAGCATTTTATTGGCTGGATTTGAACATACTTAAACAAAACATTTCAGGGAATCTGTGCAAACCATACTGATGCACAGCATGAGAAAACTGATTCTATTATTATTCATCCCATACCAAGTTGAATGCAAGTAAGGTTTATAACAGGAATTATCTTTCAAATATCAAATTCAATGCATAATTGTCACAGAAAAACAAATACTTCACACACCATAATTCCCCTCATGTGTGATGGTTAAAATCTGCTTAAAGGCAGGGCAAGATTTGGAGAAAAAATATGTGCCAGGTGTTGGCATTGGGAGAGTAAGGTTCCTGGAATAACATTACATAAGCAGGAGAATTATTCATAGCAGTAAACACAGTCAGAATTTTTATTATTCTGGAATCTGCTGAAACGCAGAGCTTGTGGAGGAGAAGTCAGGCTGTTGATGTGTGTGATAATAGTTGGGAACATTGTCTGTGTTTCAGAGACAACATGCTGTCCCTTTCAATAGCATCAGCTCTGTATCTCCATATAATGACTCTAGTTTAAAATTAGAACAGGATCCTGTGGCCAGACAGTTTTAACACTTCTGCAGCACTTAAACAGTCAACATTTTTGTGAAAAAAATGATCAGGTGATCCATAGTGCATGCACTTTGGTAGCTGTCAAGAGGTTAATGGTGTGCCTCAAGCACAAGGCTAAATTAGGATGTGAACACCTTAATCTACAGTTGCAAATGTTGACAGCAATGGCACTTCATCAACTATTTTTGCAGTCTTATATGCTGCATATCTCCCTGATTTCTCAAGCCAATGCCACCAGCCCTCCCTCATCTCCACATAAATTAGCTAAATGACCTCTTGTAGCCTGCTTGAAATGAAAATTGTCATCCAAAGGAGAAAATAACTGTTCTAAATCTTTGCAGGGAATGGAGAGAGCGTTGAAGATTGCAAGATTTCCTGCAATACAAAGCCTTCAGAAAATCATGTGTCAAAAATTAGTCTTATCTGATATTCAGAGCCAAGAAATGAATAATCTTCCCTCTAAAAAGCAGATCCCTTCTTTCTGTTTGCATTTACAATTTTTAGGTCCATAATGCATTAACAACCTATGGGTTTTGCTTAAGAAAAAGTGTTGTTTGAGCAGAGATGGAATTTATCAGTATTTGTTATGTGCACCTTATAACACAGATTCTGTACCATGCTGCTAAAGAAAACTGATAGCCTCTGTTTTCGGGACTCAGAAGCGGCCACCGTAGATGCATTGACATTGTGCTCTTAAAAGCTTTGCAGCAGGAACACATTAAACAAAGCTGAATGGCAGAAACAGTTTCAACTTTCCACTGGCACTGTTTGGTGGGGAGGAGAGGTACTGAAATCAGAAAATGGAAACGAAAATATTGGCCAAAAATATAATAATAGCAATTGTCCAATTTGTTACACGTACCCTTGGAAAGATTAAAGACAGCAAGAAAAACAAGAAACAGTGAGCTGACTTGGGAGTGAATTATTTCCTCCAGAGTAACTGCCTCTGAAGACATACTTACCACAGCGGATATGAAGATGTTTTAGCTAAACAGGGAAGTTCATCATAACCTTATCACATGTCCCATGGTCCATCAGGCATAGAGGAGAGGGAAATATCACCACCCAAGATGCCACTGGCCTCTTCCACTGCCAGAGCAGAGGACCAGTTCATGCTGGTCCATTTGCCCATGTTGAATTACACCAAAGTCTGTGGCAACTCAGTCCAGCCTGCTTAGGTCCCTCCAGCATGGCAGCCTTGCACTCCAGCCAGAGGTCATCTGCAAACTTGACACCACTGTGCTTCATTCCCTCTTACAGGTGATGGGCTGAGGAGCACAACAGCACACATCCCTGTGCAGACCACACAGTACTCCCCTTGTCACCAGCCTCCAGGTAGCTTATAAGGCATAAACCACAATCCATCTCAGATTTATAAGTTTGAAAGCAATGTTGAAGGAGCAACACTAGACTTCAAGGCTTTGGTAGATAAACCATTAAGAAACTTTAATGAAAATGTCACTTCACTCACACCTCTTGACAACTGAGAAGATATGCCAGTGCTGACAAGAGCCCTGTTACTCATAGCAGGAGCAAGCTGCCATCTCAACTTCACCCATGAGGCCAAAGCTAAACAAAAATCTTTGGTGATCTTACTAAGGCCAATACTGTGTCTGTATTTATAGAAAGGTAAAGAACAAAGGAGAGAAACAAAGGGGAAAGTAGTCTGTCTATCCAACTATGCTTCCATCTTCATAGTTAATATACGCATCATCTGCACACCAAACCTGTCAACATGTGATCAAGAAGTCTCATAATAATGCTATCCCAGCTATGACAGAAACTTAGAAAACTCAAGATTCATTAGCCAACAGATCTTTTAAGAGAGCAGACATCTTCAGGCAATAGCATGATGTGGGGGGATTGTCATTAACAAAAAAAATACTTGAAGGAAGGTTGGGTAATATGACATGTCCACTATTTCAGGGCAAGTTATTTCATAGTTCTCCAGTCAAATATCTGACTCTTAAAGAGTGCATGACAGAGCTGAGGCAGAAGAGCAAGAATGCAGTTTATTCACTAATAAGAAAGCAAGATATTTGCACATCATCTGATTGCCCAATATGAAAGCAGACACCCTGCACCACCTGAAGAGCAAGACTGAGGTCCCAGCTGCTCTGTCTCTTATACTCAATTAGTTCACTTACAGGCAAGATTATTGTACACCTTATTGCAGCAGCTGAAACATCTGAGAAACATAAGCAGAAGAATTACTTATAGAAGACTACAGAGTCTGAATTAAAAATGAGCATCCACTCCAATTCCTCAATAACTACAAAATAGTTAGAAGTCTAGTAAATTGAAGAAACAACAACAAAAATACATTTACTTCAGCAAGTTGCAGCTTTGCCTCCTTATTTATTTTTGCTTCCTCAAGAACAAGGGAGGCTACAGAGCAGGCCACATGGACACTGGGTTTCTCTCCAGCCAAAAGATGGAAATCTTCTCTAGAGGGATGTAATGGAGCATGATTGCCCTGAAAATTCATGAAAAGGACTCTCTACACACTGGCAAAGCCATACACGTTGTCCAAACTGACCTTAGAATCTGTTCTTCTTCTTTGGCAGAAGCTCCTCTGCACCTGTTAACACAGAGTTAAACACAAAACTTCAATGTTGTCACAGAGAACTAAGTCCTGAAGAAAGAGGCTGCAGTATTTTTGAGGCTTGAGAAATTTATGCTGTAAAACACATAGTATAACCATTCACATATTTATGTACTGTGAAGTGCCCCTGTAATTCTCTTATGTAATTTTATTCAAACTGTGTTAAGCTTCATCCTTAGCCAAGTGATAGGACCAGAGACAATAAAGAAAGGAAAACACACATGTACTCAGTCTCACCTTTGTTCAGAAAGGCTGTTAATACAAGGTGGTTAAGCAAGTACTTACAATTATGCCTGAAGTTTCACTTTAAATAATGGTTTTCTAGATTGAAATGAAATCAAACAAGAAAAAATAACCCTCAAACAGTATTCTTCTCCTAAGAGTAGTATGACCCAGCAAAGATTAAAGTCTTCTACAAAGTAAAACTTTCTATTGTAAATTTAGAGTATTTCCTCAAAAAAAAAAAACATTGCTAAGATGCTCTCCCTTTTTACACACTTGCCACGGGACTACTTGCTAACAGCATTTGCACTGAGGTCCTCTGACTCATAGCAACTCATCTCAGGTGACCCTGACCTCATCCTTCCCTTATTTTCAGTAAGCCTTCACATATCAGTGTCCCCAGATCCCACAGAGGGTTCTGAATGCACTGTTCTGCACAGCCATCAATGCTTCCCTCTAATTTCAACACAGGCCTCAGAAGGACCCATGTCTTGGAGGTATAAAGTGAATCCAACGGCTTCATCACTGCCCTAGAGCCTGCTGAGATGCCTCAAGACTCATCAAAACCTTACTAGCTTCACACAGATGCAGCAAAAGGGTGATATTCCAGAGAGGTCAAAGTTCCAAGTCAGCCTAAGCAGCAAGGAGTGCTATATCCCATGTTTCCCATTGTTAACAGTGAGGGGCTTATTTACATCAGTTATTCAGAGTGCAAACCGCTGGCAAACATTTCGCAGCAGGCTTGATGAGGGTTTTAGCTGCAGGAAAAATTCTCTTTGGTGATTCCAGACCAGCAAGCAGAAGATGTAAAGAGATAACTTTCATTATTACAACAGAATGTTTTTTCATAGCAGTTGTTACCCCATTTGGAAAATACTGCTTGATATCCTGTAATCCCTCTGCATCTGTCATTTCAGTTTATTAGTTCCCAGAGTATATTCAAAGCTGTAAATGGAGAAACTGAGCTGTCTGGGTTTCAAATTGAAGAGACAACCCAACTGACAAAATACCATGTAGCTGTTTCAGTTTAATAATCCCACATGGAAAGACGATGCATCTACAATTCTTTCAGAAGCTTATTTCCCAATGCAAATGGCAAAGTCTATTCTTTGAGGGTCAGAACTAAAGCCAGTGGAAAGTACCATGTAATTCATTGAGGAAAAATAGCTATTACAAGCACGTGGAAGGTAATATCTATTGCCAATACAAACCACCCTACATTTTATGACAGCTAGCATTTTCCAAAACCTTCCTAAGCACCTAAACTTTAAAAGTAATCTAATTTCAGACACTGCACAGAGGAAGCAAACAAGTACAGTTCAATATAACCACAAATGCTTTCCAGACTATGTAAACCAAACCAGCAAATGCTCCACATGAAAAGCATTCTCTCTCCTTCAAATCCCAAGTGCCCCAGTACCCAAAGCAAGATTTAGGCACCTGGTCTGCCAAAACTGAAAAGTGAATGAAGAACTGCACATGCCAAAGCTTCCCCAGCTCAGGAAACCAAACACCTTCCTGACCCAGCCCTCATAAGGACCCAGCGTAGGTGAAGTGGTGGCTACGTCCTCCTGTGAAGGGTCCTGACATCCCTATGGAAGCCAGAGAAGAGGACATATTGCCTGGGGCTTGCTGATACAAGGTATAAATCAAGCAATGCCATTGATCTAACAGCTGCACCAGGAAAGAACACAGGCACCTCTATGGTATCTCTACAGCATGCCAAACAGAGCATATGTAAAAATTGGCTAATTATCTAAACCTAGAAAAATATTATCCCAGTATGTCTTAGAATAAGTTCAAAATATTTATTACTTTGGAAATTATTAATTCATACAGCTGGCACACTTTATTTTTACTGGGAAGAAAATGCCTTTAATTTAACCCTCGCATCAAAATATACTTGCTAAATGTAGCACTAGTGCATTGTTGAAGACAAATGAATTTAAACATGAGGCTGACTCTATAAAACATCAGAATCACCCTTCCAAAGCAAAAAAAAAAAAAAACAACAAAAATCCAGAAAACACTTTAAGGACATTTAGGTCTTTAAAAACGAAATTAGCCAGTGACTTAAAACATCTCCTCTTGGTCATAACGAAATGCAATTCCCTGGTTCAGCTGCACTTCCATTACTAATACATCTGCAAAATATGCACAGGACAAACAAAGTTCCACTTTTTGGTATTCACCTCATCTACAGAGCTGGCTCAGTTTTACCTGGAGGCATTTGCAGTCTTAAGAAGGGGCATAGTGAGCTAAGTATGACCTGCAAACTGTGGAAGCAAACTGTGATTATCAAAGGGAAAGCCACAGGGCATTCATCATTAAAAACTGAATTAACAAGACATTCTGAATTTCCACCATAGAATTTTCTTTGAGAGAGGATTTAAGGGATGCTCTGGTTACAGGAGCTCAATTGAAGTGTCATGGCAAACCCTCTAAAGCACTCCCCGACCCACACATTGGCATAGTAGCACACCAAGGCAGGCATGTAGCACTTGACAGTAAAGAACAGTCAGTATGACACAAGATGAGGCTTTAAAATCTTCCAAAAAACCTGTACCTCAGACAGTCAACCCAGGTAAACCAAATACTGCTTTGAGCAGCAGGCCAGTGAGATTCCCCCTTATAGGTTACCATCAGGCATACTTGCCTTCTACTGTGTCCCAGGGAGCTCAGTTTAGACAATAGGCCAGGACTTTGTCAAGTCTCAACAGGGCAAGGTGGAGGCATTAACATGAGTTTTCTCTTAAATTACAGCATTCATCTGAACACTTATTTCCATATTTTCCCATAGTAGGTGTAGTTTAGAGTCTGTCAGCTTGTTTGCAGTTTCTTTGTACAATCAATTTTGGGTGTTTTTCCCCCCAAAGTCAATACTCTCCACACAGACCTTTATGACTGGAAGGCATGATGTTTATTCTAAATCCTCTATAGAGGCACACATGCTATCAGTATCATTGAGCAACTCCCCGCTGCAGTCAGTAAGGAATTCTGCTCAGAAAAAATCAATGCCAAAACCAATTCTGTGATTGTTGAGATTTTATTTTATGTGTTGTGTTATCACTTTTAAATGAATCCTGACACTTATCCTTAGAAAAATTAATGAAATATTAAATAAAGGAGAAAAAGATGATAAAATACTTGTTGCAGTCAAAAGACTGGTAAGGGCAAAGACAGTAACATATTGCTCTATTAGAATATTAGATGTAGAATCTTGATAGTGTCATAAAATAACTTTGCTGTAAGCCTCACAGGTGTTTGTGGGATTTAGCTGCATAATTTGATTATTTTTTGTAGAAGCAACCAAAAAAAGCAGAGTAGGGATACCACTATCAGAAAAGAAAGACTGCATAAATCTGGCCAAGGGGAGGACATTCAACATCATGCAAAAGCCCTCAAGCGTATCTTTACCACTAACAGGAAACAGACTAACTCTCCTAAATACTTTAAGCACTTGAGCAACCTTACCTATTAGGTGTAAAAAAGCCTGGAAGAGAGCAGAAGCTTTGCCAACATGTCCCAACCCCACTAAATACAAAAAAAAAAAAAAAAAAAAATCCATTTTTACTAGCTAAGAAGCCTCCCTCACCTCTCCAAGCTTTAATGGACTTGTGATTAATTGCACCAAAGTGGATCTGGACTAGTCCTTTCAATGCAACACTATTGATTTACTTCTGCAGCACAAGTAGCCCACCATATTTTGACATTGAAATATGATCTCCTTTAATGACAATCTCTCTTAGTAATATCTTCCAGCTTTCTCTGTTATTCATTCTGGGATTTAGATTTAATTTGGGTACCGTTATGTTGCATATACTTTTCTTGTGCTCTGTTTACAGAGCACAATGATTCTTGCAATTAATTACAAGAATGAGATTATGGCTAAAAGACTCACAGAATGCTGATTACATAGTTAATTATTGGTTGTTGTTTGTAGCATTTTATTGAATATATACTCCAGGTTGGTCTCTCCCCTTTCCTTTTTTTGGTCTTTCTTGCTTGAGTTCTAATAGGTAATTGAATAAATGATTAGTGGGAAAGTAGATTACATGAATCATATTTAACCCCTTGGCATTTAGACGGGAATCCAGAGTACTATAATGTGAGGAATATAAGAAATCAATTTCTTTGATATTTTCATTGTAGTAATTACAGGCTGAAAATAGTTTTAAATTAGACATTAGTTCAAAATTGGCAAATAGGCTGGACTTGATATAAGGAGCCTCTCTGTAGGAGCAAGAGATGTTAGAATAGCTGCCTGGCAGCAAGGACAGGACTGATCATCCTGCAAAGGGGCTGGCCAGGAGAGCTTGACCAGCAGAGCTCAACCATGCAGCCTAGTATGGCCAAGCCTAGAGTCAAATGGCTGACCATGGAAATAAACATTCCCCTTTAGGGCCTGCGATGGAAGCAAAAGATCAGGTCACCCTTCCCCTGCTCTCAATAAGCTCCTGTGAAATCATTCAGTCAAGCCAAAGCCCTGTCTCTATCCAGGGCCAAAACACACCACAGACAACAACATAACACCACCATGAGCTGGAGAACCAACTGCTACAGTCAAATTCCAGGTTGACCAAAAGTCACACATCAAAGTATCATTGACTCAATCTGGTTTGCTTTCAAAAGACTATGAACAGAGGCACAAAGTCACGAAGGTGAGCACTTTGTGTTTGCATGTTAGGATACAGTCTAATTAAGAGAGCTCCTACTGACTTGCGCTTCAGTACTGTAGAGTCAGACATGCAGATCCCCAGTAGGCATACAGAAAATGAGGAATCTGTATTCAGACCAGTGAAGCTAAAGTCCTTCCAGTTGTCTGAGCCTCACAGAAAGTCCATTCTGTATCTCAACACAAGTAGGGACCTCTTGGCAAAACCCACACAGTATTTACATAATTGATCAAATTTCATATGCAAAAATTGGCAAATTGAAGTTGCTGGGCCACCTGAACAACTGCCTTCTTGGAAAAGCAGACCACTCTTCCTCGGTTATTTGGTTTGTTTCTTTCCTCAAGCCCGACCGACCTTTTTCAACTGTTTCTGTTTTAACTAGCAGAAAAGAATGGTAAAGGAAAGCTAGCACAGTATACTTTCAGCTTCTAATATTGCCAACCAGATGAAACAAGTGATCACGAAGGACTGATAGGTTACATTTTTCTTGGGGACCAAGGTAACTAAAATAAAAGCTATACTGTCAGGAAAAAAGAGTTATTTAGTTTCCAATCATTCTATAAAAGAAACATCAGGCCACTACTGACTTCTAACTCTCACACAATGACTTCCATAAAATTTTTTTATTTCAATAATGTAATCTAGCATTCCCAGCAAAATAAGATGTACAAGACCAGATACAACATTTGAATTTAGTCCTGTAGTTGCAGGTAGTTTCAACATTGCTATGTCATGTAGAAGCAGCATCTTTCCCTGTAAAAAGATACCTTTTTCCTATCCCTAATTCCAGAATAGGTCCATCGCAGGTCTGAAGATATAGAATTTTCTCCCAAGACTTTGGCCTGAGGAAAAAAAAAAAACCTAAACCTGTCACAGTCCTGGAAGCAACAAAATCACCTCAAGACATCACTTTGTCACTCTTGTTTCTTACCTCATATAGTTCTTGAACCATAACTTACCATGCAAAAACAGATTTAAACATTTAAATAATTATTTCCCTGACTTAGGAAGTACATAGGTGCAGATATTTCTAAAATACTCCTGAAAAGGGCACAACCTGCTTGTGCTCAGCCTGTTGGGAGAAAACAGACTTTCACATATTTGCTTCACTGGTGAAATCTTTTGAAAGTCACATCTGTTATTCATTCTGTGAGATGTCACCAAGTGCTGAGATGTAGACTATCTTGCTCAAACATCAGCCTCCATAGTTAAGATGGAAATAAGCATAGCTTCAAAAGGATGCAGACCCAAAGCATTTAGTGGCATGCCTTTGACACAAGTTGCTATTTTACTGTCATATGACGGATTGCCAAATTCACTTAGATAAGTTACGTACATTAACATCCATCAGAACCTGGCTATCCTTTAATCAGTGTTATTCAGACACTGCATAAGGCCACCTAGATTACAGAAGATGTCATACCAGCCTATTATGAACACATTCTCACATTGATTTAATGAATGAAGATGAATTATCTTGCCTCCACCTACTACTAAAGACACGATCCTCCATAGATAATTCTTTGCAAGACCTATTAACTCATGGAAGAATAGATTAAGCTATCATATGACCAAGGCACATAACTTTCTCACTGTCCTCCTATATTTCTTCAGCTATCAGCTCAGTAGTTTTCCAATGAAACACAGATATCTTACAATTTATTTTCATAAGGAAAAGAAACCTAGTCGGGAGAAAAGCAGGCAAGATTTCTCCATCCACCATCAAAATGAAACATTGCCAACTGACTAGGATAGTCATACATTTGAGGAAAGTTACATGTTGGACACAATTTTCTTCTACACAGCGTGATCATAAATAATTAACATATATGATGGCTAAGAACACAATTATAAGTCCCTGGCTAGAAACTGAGTTTGCAAGAATCCCATTCAAATCGTTGGGTAGGGAGGTCACAATCTGTTCTTACTATATCATATGTTATAGATGCTTCCAATATGCTTAAGACAAGAAACAGAGTTGCTACTAACACAAGCTTTTGTGTAAGCTTCATAAGCTGGTTGTCTTGGAGTAAAATCAAAGTCTAATGCTGTTGGTTTGTGTGAGCAGGCTTAGCAACAAAGCTGCTTAAGATGTTATTTGTTAACCCATGTACAGCACCTAACATTTCCTTAAGATTTCAAGGGATTAAGCTCTATCTTGCATGAGAAAAAACACAGGAAGATTTTTATTTTATTAACAAGTTATGTCCTGCAATTACACTTATAGTCCACACTGTGTCAGCCCTCAGGCTGCTGGCAGCTCCTCTAAACTCTAACAGTCATTTATCTTGCAATCCTGAAATGCATTTTTTTTTGCACACAAGGCTTAGATGTCTTTGTCACTGTTTAAGCCTAGCTGGCAACAAAGTACTGCTCACTGCTTGGTCACTCTTGCCACACATCACCACCTTCCATAGGATGGCTGAGGTCTCAGTGAGATAGAAAAAGGCCTTGTGGATCTAGGCAAGGGCAGGGAAGGCTCACTGTCTGCACCAAACAGACTCAACAACTCAACTTAGGGAAGAAAACAAGATCAGTTTAATGTACTACCAACTAGAAACAGAAAAACAAAGCAAAATCAGAGCAGGACAATGGAAAAAATACAACCAGCCCTTTAAGATCTCCTTCACTCACCTCTCCCTTCTGCCTCAGATCAGCACCCTGCTCCAGATATCTCTACCTCCTCCCCTTCAGCAGGGAATGGGGGATGTGATCAGTCCCTCACAGATGGTCTCTACCACTCCTCTCTCCTCCTCCTGAGAGAAGAAGGACTCCTTTTCACATTCTTCCCCTGCTCTAACACAGGATCACTCTCATGGGATACAGCTCTTTATGAAACTCTCTGGTGTGAGTCCTTTCCTGAGTCTCCTCATTTCTCTCTCATCCAACTCTTTCCACCACCTCCCTGAAAGAATAACCCTCCTCTTTGAGCTGGTTCTTAAAAAATGATCACAGAAGTGCCCAGCTGGCTGAGCTCCAGAGGTTGGTCTGACTTAGAGCTGGGGGAAGTTTTCAGGCAACTTCTTACAGGAGCCACTATTACAGCACCTTCTCTGTTCCAGAAACGGTTCCACACAAACCCATCACAGTCTTTCAGAGTATGACCAAGATCTGAATGAACTGCACAACAAGATAGAATTCAGTTTAAGTAGTATTATTTTGAATTTTATGACAGTTCCTTATTTCATGCAAAACCTTCTTGCCAACTGCAAGGGAAACTACTGCAGCTTTGCAGAAGGGAGAAGCAAGATTAAGTATTGGAGCAATCCATCTCTGGCCTCTCATTCATATAACAGATTTCAAGAGGGTAAATTTTAAAAAACACGGCATCTTCCTGAAAATTCACAGTACAAACATGAAATTCATAAATATACTGGTACCACAGAACAAAGTCTGAACTCCAGGTAGCAGAAGTGCTGTTGCGTCCTCACAACAGAACTGAGGAGCTCAATATCTCCAATCGGCATTCCTTCTCAAAAGTCATCTCAGCCTGGTACCACAAGTTATTTCTCAACATGTCATTGTATGAGGTTCAACAAGGCCAAGTGCTGGGTCCTGCACCCAAGCCACAACAATCCCAGGCAAAGCTACAGGCTTGGGGCAGAGTGGCTGAAAAGCTGCCCAGCAAAAAAGGACCTGAGGGTGTTAATCAACAGTCAGCTGAACATGAGCCAGTAGTGTGCCCAGGTGGCTAAGAAGGCCAATGACATTGTGGCTTGGAGCAGAATTAGTGTGGCCAGTAGGACCAAGGAAGTGTCTCCCTGTACTCTGCACCGGTGAGGCCACATCTCAAGTACTGTGTTCAGTTTTGAGCCCATCACTACAAGAAAGACATTGATGAGCTAGAGCATGTCCAAAGAAGGGCAAAGAAGCTGGTGAAGTGTCAAAAGCATAAGTCTTATGAAGAGCGGCTGAGAGAACTGCGGTTGTTTAGCTTGGAAAAGAGGAGGCTTGAAGGGAGACATGATCACTCCCTACAACTGCCTGAAAGGTACAGGACAAGAGAAAGTAGCCTCAGGTTGCGCCTGAGGTTTAGATCGGATATTAGGAACAAATTCCTCTCTAAAAGGGTTATCAAAACATGGGCACAGGCTGCCAGGGAATTGAGTCATCATCCCTGGAGGTATTTAAAAGACACGTAAATTTTGTGCGTAAGGAGAGGGTTTGGTGGTAGACATGGTAGTGCTGGATTAACAGTTGCACTTGATTTTAAAGGTTTTTCCCAACGTAAGCAATTCCGCAGTTCCTGATCCAAGTACTGATATGATAATTTGAGACAAACATTAGAACTTGTTACCTTAATAACGGTCAGACATTAAGTTGTATATTTTAAACATGTTTTAATACTTCATTATCATGAGGAAACAAGTTTTGTCATAACTTTTCTCTTCTTCATATTGACCACTGTCATGGCTTTGTGAGGAGCCACTTTTGCTTGGTAACAGGGGGAAAAGGCCTGATAAAGAGTTCCAGACTTTCCCCCAGCTCTTGGGTTCAGACCCACCTCCAGCCCAGCTGGGCCAATTTGGCACCTCTAACATCACTATTTAATGATAGGAAATTGAAATGCTTGGGAGGCGTAGGAATGGTACGAGATGAAGGCAGCCATGCAGACCCCACAGTCAGAGTGGGGGTCCAATCCATGGGGTTGTTCCTTCCCAGATGCCCGACTTTGCACTTGCCCTTGTTCAATGTTCATTAAATATTTGTCTGAATCACATTTGCCATGTTAATTTGTAGCACAGTCCATTATAAATGATAGTATCTAACTTTACTCCAATTGAGCTGCAGCTTTTTTTTTTAAGTCACAGGAAGCAAGCAATTCTGGAATTGGATCAAGAGCTGTCAGATCAGTAGTGGGCATTTAAGCAAGTGTTGCCTTCAGGGTGCATGTTATCAGAAATGCCAAAGCTACCTTATTTAAGCAATAATCACTGATCAAAAGTTGCCTCTTGAACAAATAGCTCAGAGAAACTAAGACAATATTCACATTCCAATCTCTTCTATAAGACATTAGAAATGCAAGAATTTCCACAGGAAGGACTGTCAGCCTCCCACTTCTGAAACAGCTTTTGAGTAAACCAAAGGCCATTCGCTTGCACTCATTATGAGCTTAGTTCCTGCATGCTCTCCATACCTATCAACTGCTAAACATAGCATATTAGGGGCCAGGCTTGCTGTTGCCAGTGAGGTTCAAAATAACTTTTAACCCACCATATCTAGAATTCTGTCCAGACAAAACAAATTGCATTTAACTTCATCAGGAAGAAGACATCTTGACTTCCGCTTAAGATGTTTCACGGCAAGCAATTTCAGTCAGCCTCCATTTTGGAAAACCACATGGGTATTTGAGTCAATCATTAGAATGACAATTCACTGGACTGAGAAACCAACCTTTATCTCAGGCAAGTCCCTTAAGCCAAGGCAAACCTTGTCTCGCTTCACCAAGAATTATATTGTACAGTTATCACTAGCTCTGCAATTTTCCCCAAGCTGGAGTATATAGTTTTGGGAAAATCCAAGAGCATTCTTGCCATCCAAGATGAAAGAAACTGAATATGTTGCCCAGAAGACAGTCTGCAAAGTGCTACAGAACCAAGAGAAAAAGCAGAAGCTTGACAGGAGGAAATATTTGCAACTATTTCTTTTTATGAAGAACCCTATGCATCACAGACACGATGACAGCAACTTCTGTTTCTCTTGGCCACAAAGCAAGGAACCTAATACTACCCAAAATAATCATTCTCATTCCACAAAGCAGTGAAAACACCTGTCATACATACATCTCTCTCCTAACTTGCCTCCATTTAACTTTAGTCCCTTCATGGACAGTTGAGCATAATGAGAGCATATAGAGTCAAACAGTTATATAAAACTGAAAAACAGGACTTCAATTGAAGGAAGTTATTCCCTGTCAATATAGGCCAAGTGAAAGCTTCGTTTGCTTGACACAGATCACCTCATGATTTTTTTTTTCTTAATAGGCACCTGAGATGATAATCACAATCCACTCTCAATGACTTTTCTATGCCCAAATCTGAAGAGTTTAAGTTAGGTGGTCATTTACTACAGGACTCAAACTTCACATTCATAGGTCATAAGGCATTTTCCTGGATCTGTGCCATGTCTGACATATGAGCTAACTCCCAAACTGGTATTTCATGGTTAGATACAAGTTAAACCTTAACGACATGCTACAGAAGTTAAATGCTTATTTTTTTATTATTAAATGCCTATTGACAGAACACATTTATACTAACATATACAGCACTAGTATGAGAAAGAAAAAATATATAGTCTCTAGAAGCAGCACAAAATGGTGATACCATAAAAAAAAAAATCAACTGACTATCATAGTTCTATGTTAAGGGAACATTAATCAGCATGTTTTTTTTTTCATTAGAATAGATCAATTAGTGTCTGAAGTAATTATTTTGTAAGAAAAACTATGGAAACATTACCAGCAAGTTAAATTAGCAAAGAAAAAAAACTGGCATGACCTTAGTTTCTTTAAGTTAAACCTGTGAAGTGCAGCACAAAAAAGAACTTCCAGAGAAATGAAGATTTCCTCAGATGCTGCACATTACACGGCTAAAGGCACCAAAATCTCTTTTGAGCAGTTTTACACAGCTGCCATGTGTTGCCTTTTAAAATCTTTCAAGTATATACCTGTCTTTTGTAAGCTTCAGAGAAGTTTCCATTTGAAAAACCATAACTTCAACTCAACAGCTAAGGATACAATAACTCCGGAAGTGTGTGAACATTGCTTTCTGTGCCCAACACTCCCATTTAACATGAAGTTAAGCAGGAAAAGTCCATCTCCACCTTAGTACAATCCCATCTATCCTATTGTATCATTGGTAAGACAAGTAGCTTCACAAGCACCACCAAGAAAAATTTTCCCTACTAGGGATCTATGGACCTCATCCTTTCCATGTATTCACCACTCACCTGAAACGATACAACTCATGCAGCAGCTTGGAGTGCTTACCAATTGCTAGAATTGCACAAGTCCTTAGGGATCCTAGCAAGGACGTACCTTATCATACACATTATTTAGGAGCAGCAAGGAAGGAGTCTCTAGGAAATTCACAAGCCAAATGCTTTTATACACATGTAGATGGAAAATAGATATAAATCAAAAAGAGAGTAAAATTAATAGACTCAAAGTTTTAAGTAATTTGAACTAATTCTCTGAAACAGCAGTTATCACAGAGGCCCAGAAAAAGAAAGATATGGCTTATGAAAAATATGCACATAAGGAGTGGCTCAGGAAGAAAGAGCTACAATACTACTTTTTTTTCAGGAATAAACCAGGAAGAGAAACCTTCCTAAAAGAAACAAAAAGTCTCTTCAGCTCTCAACACTGAGAATCCTTATTCTCTACATAATGTTTTAAACATACTCTAGCAACAGAAGAACAGAGCTCACTCACACAGCTGAGAAGCCCCAAGCTGCTCACAAACATGGAAAAAGCTCAGATACTTAGTCCACAGGAAAAGAAACTAAAGGACTTAATACGATGACTGTCACCAAGGAGAGAACTCTTGTAAAGGTCTCCCCATTGCCTAAAACCAACAACACATGAGCCACAGCTCATAAGTATCTGTAGGCTTTCAGACATGTAGCTCACTAACCCTTTGTTTTTAATAAAGCAAACAAGCCATTTTCACCACAAATCAAAGCTACAGCATGTCTCTCCTAACTCCTTACCACACAGTTCAACTTTTGCTCGTAGGCAAAATCCTCTCCACATGCAATCTCTATAGCAATTGTGTCTAATTGCTGCTTGGTCACAGCTGGGGAAGGTCTCAGACACTATTCCTTGGATGCTCAATGGAGAGTCTTGTTTAATCCTTGTGAAAGAGTTGTGGAGTAGAAGGGAGTTTGTTGCTATTTTTGTATTTAGTGTAGGGGTAGATAATGTTTATTAGTTTTTTCAATGTGTTGAAGGAAGTGCTGGTTTAATTTGAAGTCTTTCAATTTTGTTTTAACTCATTAGTAATAGGATTTCAATACTTTGATTTATTCTTTTTGTTTGTTTTGTATTAGTTTGTCATCTGGAAGATTGAAGCTGTTCAGTGTTTCTTGTGGAAAAGGTGTTGTAGGCATATGGTTCATCTAGTGATGTGGTTTCATGGATACATTCCAGAGATATATTATGTTATTAACTGTTATCCATCTTTCTTTATAGAAAATAAAAGGTTACTTTTAATTATGGCTTATAATACCTCTAACATTTTGAGTTGTTTTATTCCCCTTTTTAAACTTTTTACTCATTCCTGCGAGAAGCTTACAACAGATATTGATAATTTATTAACCATTTATAAAGTGTATGTTTTGTTCAGAGGGCAAAATTTATGCTTTTTGCTTAAAAGTAATAACTGACTAAACTTGTTCTCAAACTTGGTCTCTGAAATATCTCACTTCCTTTACTATTTCCCTCTATATTTCTAGTTTCCTAGCTGAGAATGTTATAGAGGGTATTAATTGATGTTTTCCAATGCACGGAGATCCTTGGACAGGAAAAAAAGATAATAAAATGTGGCTTTATCTGGCATGATGGAAGGAGAGTGTTCTGACCGTAGGCAGTGTTATATTTTAAAACATATTTTTTAATAATTTTCTTGAAAGTTTTAAATTTCTTTAGCCTAGATGTTGGTTTTAATAGTGTTTTAGATGGCTCAGAAGGATTAATGTTAATTAACTGGGGAAAATTTTAGTGCTTATTTTAATCTTCTGAAAGAATCAGTATGGGCATCTCCAGATTTACTTGGGTGAGGTGTAGACAACAATTTGGTATAAAATTGTGGGTTTAAAATTACATTTGTGGTTATAAGAAGTACTGAAGGGAGTTCAAGTTCAAGTAACAGTTTCCTGCTCTATAACATACTTGATGTATACATGTCCTTCAATTTCTATTTTGGCTAGTGTAGGAGGATGAAAAAAGCCTTCAGCAGCTACTGGTATGTGTGGTACCTTACTTACAATGTTTCTTGTTCTTTTATATTTTAACATTAAATAGGATTCTTTTGGAGTGCAAAAGTGAGGAGGACTCAGACTGTCAGGTAGCTCTTGGTTGACTCCCTTATTCAAGAATCCCTCTTCTGGTAAAAAATGATGATGCTCGGTCAAATACTGTATCTCTAACCTGGTGTGTCAGTGCAATGTGATTTCCAGTTTGCTGGCAGTCTGTCTTGCTCAGAGTTGTTGTAAACAGTGATGGTGGTATTTTTATTGGCTAATTTTACAAGCTGGCATCTGCTGTCAGCAGCTTCGTGTAAACACACTCCTGCCCCGGCATCTGTTCTGCTGTATATTGCCCTTACCCTAGCGTTTGCATGGAGATGAGGAGGGAGTGATAAAGCTGTCTTATGAAAGGAGGTATGTGTTGAAAAACAGGAGCTGGATAAGGGGCTCAAACCTCCTGGGACTGAATTCCTGGAAATGGACTACTTGAATCAATTCAAGGACACTATTTTCTAAATGGCTTTGCCTCCTCTTAGAGTCCAACCCTGCTTAGTGTGTGAGCAAGCACATGCTTTCTTAATGTGAAGTCTTGAAATGTGACAGTGATCAGAATAGTGGGCTTCTGTATGGAATGGAATTTTTTTGTGAATAAAACTGGACTGAGGTGATCGGACTGAGTTGCAGGCCAAATGTAATTAAGCTAAGATAGATCTGTGGAAGCTGGATGTAAAGTAGAGGGGTATGAGTATCAGGAGAGAATAGATTCCAGTCAAAGCAGGTACTATTGTGCAAGGAGCTAGATATATGCATGGAGAGAAACCTTTCATGTCAATGGTAGAGCTAAAGGATAACTATGATCTGCAGTTTCCTAGCGGATAATCAAGCTATCTACGTATAGCTAAATATACATTAAGACCAGAGCAAATCAGTGGCAAAGCCACATGAAGTCTGGCTTGCTTTAGTGTGAGTACAAAGAAAGAACAGACACAGGCAAAAAAAAAAAACCCCAAACTGTTGCATTCAATGCACTATGTTATGAGGTATTACCATCTTTATGTGACCTCATGTGTCTCCTACTGCTTCTAGTGTAAACATAATTGCTTTGTTTGAGTGACTAGGATTTTTCCTGTGCTTGTCACAAACAGCTTTCCTTCCAGCAAAAGACTGAGGGTAGATTTAGATAGGGATGATAGAGAAAGAAATGACAGAAGTTGCCCTTGTATTTGTACTGTGAGGTGTTGAGGTTTTTTGGTTTTAGTTCATGTAAGGTCTTAGATCAGTTCTAAGAAAAAGGTCAATTGCAGAGCGATGTAATACTTCACAACATGGCCCAGGAAGTAGCAGACTCTTCTCCCATGTTCAACAGTGCCAAGTGAAATCTTATAGCTTGTAAATTTTTTCCACTCAGTATGTTTTTCTTCCTCCAGTGTCAGTGGGGAGATGACACCAAAATACTGAGAAAGTAGCTACTAATCTAAACATAAACTAAGCCTGTTCTTTTCTCCTGGAGGTGTGGGCATACCTGCAGCAGTCTCATCTCCATGGATGTTGACATAACGTGAATGTGCTCTCACTTTCCAGCTTAGGGGCTAATTGGAGCCAGAACAGGTACCCTAACACATAGGTGCCCAGTTCCTGGGGTGGTGGCTGTGAAAAGCGTTAACAGGATAGAGCTTGCTGTAAACAAAATGAAGAGAGCTTGTTATAGAGGAAATTAATTCGCAAAACCCACCAGCAACAAACCAGCAGAGAACAGAAGTGTCAACCAGTCCCCTGTGCAATGATCAACCCTTTGCACGGCATTTTAGTGAACATTCATCTTTATTGTAAATGTTTGTGCTGGCCAGTGGGTAATACTTGGTGCAAATCCCTGTATCTCTCCTGGATGCCTGTCTGTAGCTCTGGTGTGCTCGTATTTTCTGTCTAATTGCCTTTTGATTAGGGTACTTGTCCAGAAAGGAAGGACTGTTTGAATTGATGCTTCACTCAAAACACAGAAGAAGCCTATTTAGTGTTGAAATGTTTATTTGGAATGGAAGAATTATGTCTGAATCGGTCCAAAAAGATGAAACAGGTAAATGACTAGTCAACTAGTTAGAGCAAGACAGAGGTAGATTTGCACCTCATCCTGACCGGTCTCCTTCCTCCCCTGTAAAAGCTTTTTCATCAGTTTTCAGTTGTGGGCAGAGTCATGCTTGTCCCTTGAAATATAACAAGCTAACCTGTTACTTTTGAACACAGCTTGCTTGTTAATGTCAATGCAGTTCTGAGGTTGTGCAGAAACAACATGTAGCCACACAAAAAAATATGCCATTATATTTTAATTTAATATTCAACTGAGATATGTAAGCAGCCTGGATACCGTGAATATGAAATGAGAGTGAAACTGCTTCTTGATTGAACTTCTTTAAATACGTTGATCTGCAAAGGGCAATGTGTCTAAGATGGGCCATGTTTTGAGATGGTTATTGCTTAGTGACTAGTTCTTGGATATGGATACTGTGTTGGCCAAAAGCCATACTTAGGGTGAATTTTCAGTAAATCTTTATGTAAATAGCCTGATAATGACTTCTGTTCACCTTGCTTATTTTATTATTCACTTCCCTATGTAGCTTCACTGACTAAAGGAGCTATGCAATCAGTGCAACTGTAATGGTTTTATTAAAGTTTAAATGTTTATCCCAGGCTCAGTATTTCCTGAACTAAATGTCTTTGGGTGACTATTGCACTCTGGGTAAAATGTTTATTATGTGCTCTAGACCAGAGACCCATTATAAGTTCGCATTATGAAGTATTCTGCTCTAGGCTATAGCTGTAATCTGATTGCCACTCCTTTCTTGACTTGCTGTGCATGTGCCCCCATCTCCTTCACCTCCTGATTGAATGAAATTATAATCACCTACTCTCCTGTTTAGCTGGGGGCAGAATTAAAGGCAGAAAACAGAGACAGCCAGAAGTGTCTGGGAGTGCACATGTGGGAAGGCAGAGCCTACCAAAGGGTGAATTGTGTGGAGATTAAGCAAAGGTGCCAGAGCCCAGAAAATCTTGTAAGAGACAGAAGGGGGAATAAAGTTTAGAGAGTAAGGAGGAGACACTATAAAAGGAGAAATAACCTGTAATGAGCCGCCAGTTCTCATTTATAGCCATGTCGTGATGCATGGTGTGTTTACACCCCAGCACTGACTAGTACACTGGTAATACTTCAGTAAAATCTGTGAGGAATACAAACATGCTCTCTGAGCAAGTGGGATGAGGCTAGAAAAGCCAACGTCCAACTGCAGCTGCATCTGACAAAAAAATAAAGAGAATGGCTTCTATGAGGAGATGGATGCAAGTAGTCATGGCCAATGGATATGTTAAAAGACAGTCCTGCTTCAAAGAGAAGGCAAAGAGTGTCTGGCAAAGGAAGAGGTGAACTTGGAAGTAGAGGGAGGTGAAGTAAGGCACAACAGGGGTTGCAAGTGTTGGACTGGGCTTGTCTGGTTCCTAGGATACTGCTTGGGTTTTAAATGACACTGCCAATGTACAGTAGTGCAAAAATGCTACTGAGACAGTTGTGGTGCAAGAGCCAAGCTAGACAGTGTTCCCCTTTGGTCTCATCTCAGGTTATGCTGACCCTTTAAAGCACATGTCTTTGTTAACAGGACTTTACTTGCACTTCATTTGGGACCTTGTCATTCAGCATTGAGTAATGGGATACTCTCAACTGAGAAATAGCTTCCTCAGGATGAGTCAGGGCATCTGTGCTGGAAGCAAAACATATCAGTGCACCTGAGTCTTGTAGCTTGATTGCAGTATCACCTAATTGCTACAGCTCTTCTGGTACGGGAAGAACAATTTTCCCTAGTAATGAGCAGAAGTCTGCCTGGAAGGTTTATCCCCTTATCATAGCTACCCCTTCATTTGGGAAGTTTGTGTATAAAAGGTGGATGAAGGATTTTTTGCCTTTTCTTTCCTTTTTTTTTTTTTTTCCCTTCCAAAGTGTAGCACAGGTAAGCTCTTTTGAGTACTATTTTGGAGCTCCTTAAATAGGATAGGGGAAGCAACACTGAAAGCTGAGTGGCAGTGGGAAACATATGGATTGTATGTCATCAGGTAATGTTTGAGCTAGAATTCGTCACATGAGGTCTGTCCCAGAAAGCTGTCCCCAGCTCTACCTTGTAACTCTGTTTGAAAATCACTTGACAAAGTATATGCAAAAAAAAAAAAAAAAAATTATACTTGCTGAAGGTCCCTTCCAATCCTACTAGTCTATGATTCTATGAAGCACTTCTCTGAGTAGACACTGAAGTTTTGCAAGCTAAGTATTTCTGGGTTTGCAACAGACCTATCTAAAGGTACAACTTGAACATTGCAAAGGAAGGAGGGAAATAACTATGTTCCTGCTTGCAATTAGCTGATGGAAAAGACTCAAAGACTATAGCTGTGGTCCAGATGCCATCTCACAAGAACATAAATGAATGTGTTGGCAGCTGAAATTGCTAAGCATTTGCAAGTATTTGAGATATGAAGTGACTGACAATGATGTGATTTATTTAGGAAATCATTAGGAGTAGGTTGAAATAGAGAAGTACATAACAAACAACTCTGCTTAGAGGAGTGAGGCAAGATGAAATGGATTTGCTTTTGTCAAACAAGAGGATAACAGACATAGTTGGCCTCAGTGTGGAATAGAGAGCAATAGCTCGAGTTAACAAAACTAGTCTGCCTATAATCAAAGAAATTCGGGGTGGCCATACAGCCTGCACTTAGAAATTAAAGAAGGCATTCTTGACCTTATGAAACATAGTTCAGAAACGAACTGAATTCTGGACAGTACAGTATGCAGGAGATTAAGGTACTTCACTATTAAATTATGTATTAATCTGATGATTTTCATCATTATATCCATTATTGTGTTTGTACCTTAAAAGAATGTGCATTTAATGAGTGAAGTGCTGAATGTGAACCCTTGAACTACAGCACTGTCCACATTTTCTAGCATAGATCCTGATCCAAAATGACATGCTGGAAAAGGAAAAGTGAGAATGAAAAGTAAATGGATGTTCTAATAGCTTTTGAGCTTGATTCAGGTCTGCCACACACCTTCTGTGTGACCTTGAGCAAGTTACTCAAGGGCTAGGTTTTTACAAAGCACTCTGATACTTGTAAATGTACCCAAGTCACTTGCCAGAGCTTGTGGGATGTCTGCTAAAACTCATGACCGAATGTCTTGAGGAGATAAGCCAGTTCCTCTTAATATCTGCTGATTCTTATTCTGATGCAAGAATAAGATAATTTCATTAATATTTTAAGAACATTGTCCCTGATCTAGAGGAGCCATAATCAATTCAGTAATTTTTATCTTGATCTCCAACTTCTCTTTTGCTCCTGTCTGTCTGTGGGGGGAGCAGTAACGCTCCTCTTCCTCACAGAGGTGAGGTATTGGGAAGACTGATTCAAGAGCATGAGGTGCTGAGCTACTGCTGTTAGTGGACGCGTGTCCACTAACTTACAATGAGAAGCTTACAATGAGAAATGTTGAAGCGAGTCCATTATTAGATTTATACAGGGCTAACAATGTAATCAAATTAGCTTTTGCACTTTCTCCTGTGCTCCACTTTCTGTGTTGCTAAAAATCTCCATAAATCTCTGCAAAGCCATTTTTTTAATGTTCTCTGTTGTGATGCAAAGAAACACCTCAATACTTGCTAAGTAGTGGGTGCATGGCAAGTACTGCCAGTTGTATCTGTGTTTGGTGCTCACAAGTGTGTGCTTCCATGTCTGACCTGGAATATTTTGCTGATTAGTCTAAACCAGACTGACAGGTGAAGTGATGTACATTGACTCCTCTGGACCACAGACCATACCGCTGCTTGCAGATGGACAGTGGGCTTTTAACACCTGGGATCCGGCCAGCGCAGGGCTATGAGAGGGGGAAGTAGTGACACAGCATTTGCAAACAGGAGTGTGAGCTGCCAGGTCAGGGGCCTTGGGGAGAACTGCTATCAGGACCAAGGGTTGGTGATGAAGCGCTCCAAAATTAAATGCCAGGCTGAAATGTCATGCTTTCTCTAAGCCTTTTCTGAGTGAAACAAATATTCACATGTTTTTCTCCCATGGATTTTCATGGCTTTGGATCTAATTTCCATCTGTAAATGAAGTGAGTAGATTTTCCCAAGTGCACAGTTGCCAGTGGCTTCTGTGTTTTGTGAGGGCGGCAAAATACAAATTGGTGCTGAGACCGTACAAGTGGCTGGGTTGTGAACTTGCTCATTTTTGTCTATGCAAATACCAGTTCGTTGGTTAACAGTTCTCTGAAGATTTCAGCTGTGACAGAGGGGCACAATCCCTGATATACCTTGTCCGGCCAAGGGGTGGCCCACCTGCACTTGATATTTAACTATCCTGTTCCCACTGGCTTTTGGTACAGATTTTTCTGTTGTCTGTTGAGGCTCTGACTTTGCTTTCCGTAGTCCTACTACACAGGCTGCTGTGGTGGCTTCTTAAGCACGGACATTTTGTGTTAAAGTTGCGGTTGCATACATCATACAAATCCAAATATATATACTATGCAAAGCTGCTTAGCTGCTCCTAGATTGCTTTTGCTTTTAATATGCATTTAGTTTTTGAGAAGAAGGTAATTCTTCTGTTTCACAGGGCTTGTGGGGAAAAAAACCAAAACCTAATTACTAAAGTTCATGAGGGTATTCCTTAAAGGTGTCATCTTCCTTGACTCTTTTTGAAAGAAAAGGACTTTTCAAAGGCAAATGGAAACATTTCTATGCCTAACTAATTAAAGTTTGTCATATTACAGTAGGGCGTCTATTCCATTAATGCAATGAAGACATGGCTTTAGAGGGACTGTTTACAGTTAAAGTATGAAATTAAAGCTTTTCTCAGATGGTGAGCCTGTTCAACACAGAGATGCAATAAGTATTATGCCCTTACGCTTCAGTAAAAGGATAACAATACAGCGAATGGATGTGGTGGGCAGTTTTTGGTTCCTGAAATAATCAGAAGGATAGATTCACTTATTGTTCAAGTGTATTCTGTTGATGACAGGATAAACAACACAATAACAAAATGAACTGACAATGCAAAATTAGAAGCCAATCCGAACACAGCAATTACATGAAGGGAACTATATCAATGGAAGATAAATTAAACTTGGAAAAATTGGGTTTTGTATATCTAAGTGAAATAATCTGAAATATGCTAACTCAAAAGCTGTCTGGTGTAATAAAGACCTTAAAATATGTGTAATAGCTGGCAGCAAATTAGATATGAAGTGGCAAGTTATACAGAGCAAAGTTGTCATATCAGTTTCAGACACTATATGCAAAAGTATTCTAGAGAGAGTTGTTTATTATGGCTTTAGTATGATTACACTTCTGGGACAAACTGTTATGAGGGAGATGTTGGGAAAACTGGGGGGAGCTTGGACTATAACAGTATTACTAACACTCTGTAGGAATGACTCATGAGAACAAGATGTAAAGGATGAAATACAGACCTTAGCTGAGTGATGATTAAGAGGAAATACTGTTTGCATAGGTGAAAAGGCAAAATGAATTAATGAGATGCAGGAACTAAAATCTGAAACTAACACAAAATACAAGCTGAGTATGGGGACAAATGGCACGAGCCTGAGATAGTTTAGGTTCCTGAATAGTTTGTGACCCAGACCTTGTGATTTTTACAGTGAATTTGCTCAAAGCAATAAAAGATATACTCTTTAGTGGGACATAGGAAGGGATCCCTTCAGATTGTCCAGCTTCTCTCTGATTATCTATCAAGGCTACCAGGAATACTGCAGCACTCTGCTAAAATTTGTCCTCTCTTTAAAAGCCCACTGGGTGCACTGATGAGGCAAAAGGCAAGAGAATTGCCTACTGCAGATTACTAAGAGCACTGGTGGCAAAACCAGGAGAACACTTGTAGAAGACCGAGTCCCCACCAAATCAGACCCACTAGACGACTCTAGTGGTTTTGGCCTGGGCCAGGTTTTTCAGTAGCAGGGGGGCTAAAGGAGTGGCTTCTTTAAACAAAAAGAGTTGCCAGAAGCTTCCCCTGTAGCTGACAGGGTTAGGGCCAGTAAGTTTTAAGTTGGACCCTGCACCTAACCCAGGCCTGGACAATTAGTGATGGAGGTAACGCCTCTGTGAATAACA